>BJBW01001350.1:3576-31630 GCA_004320125.1 Scolopax mira
TGCCCAGAGAAGCTGTGGCTGCCCCATCCCTGGAGGGGACAAGGTTTGTAGGACCAAGTACTCATAGAGCTGGTTAAAAATGAGAACAAAGCTTTGGGAGCCGTCTGATGGGTCACGTCGTGCCACGACGTTTGGCTGCTGTGAGTCAGAGAGACGCGGGGCTGGTGCTGATCTGCTTTTTGCTTTCAGAAAGCAAAGATGGTGCAGGAGTGGAGCGGCTTGAGACCAGCACGTCCCTGTGTTCGCCTGGAGCGGGAGACCCTCCGCCACGGGCAGTCCCAGGCAGAGGTACCGTGCACAGCCCCCCGGGAGTGTCATTAACCACCGTGCTAATTGTGCGTCAGGCGCGTTCATCAGTCCTCGCCCCGTCCCCCCTCTAGGAATGGGGGGCAGCTTTGAGCCGGTTTCAGCCCAGTCTCAGAGATTAAGTGTCAAAGACATGAAGTTCTATTGGATTTTCTGGGGAGAGAGGGCAGGGAGCCAAAGGAAAACCTGCAGCTGGGGCTTAGTCCTTAACAGACACCAAAAACCCCATATTGGGAGGAAAAACTCTCCGAGGGACCAAATCCCACGGGCTCTGCTGCTCCCAGAATCACCTGAGGCACTTGTGCACCGAGTTTTGGTTCCAGCATGTCAAGTAGTGTGGTTTTCTGCTGGCAGCCCATAAACGTACAACCTTTGTGCACGTGGATTTCATGTCTCCCTTTAATAAAACCTAATAGAGAGTTTTTATAACACCCTCACGGCCTCCAGCACTGACAGCAGGTTCTTGGTGCAAAAGATTGGATTTCTGAGATTTTGACAAGTTCGCAGCTCAGCAGCAGCACAAGATGAAACACGGTGAAGGCACCGAGGGACACAGAGGGGGCTGTACCTGCCGTGGGGCTCTGAAAAATTCATCTGCCTCTGTGTGGGTAGAGCTGGGTGCCAAGTGTCAAACTTCCCCGGGGCAGTGGCTCTTTAAATGGCCTTGCAGCACTAATATATATTTTAAGAGGAAGGAGATGAAGGGTGGGATCAGTTGCAGTGGGCAGTCTGCTCTCGGACCCTGAGCATCCTTGGACCTTCTCCACATAGAACCACATCAGTCTGAGCTCTCCTCTGCAGACCTTCAGAGGGAATCCTCCGTTGGATGGTGTTCACATGTCTCTGCAGCACTTAGAAGAAGAAATTAAAGCTCCAAAAGGGGGTGGCGGCTGCAAAATGTAATCAGATGTAAGGAAAATATATGCAATTTTTAGCTGGAGAATCTTAGAAAGAAATTGGTGTCCTTAGGCAGAGCCCAGAGCATGGTTTGAAGTGGTGCCGTGTTTTAATTAATTTAGGGACCACTCTGTGCCTGTATCAGCACTTTGCCTCCACGCTGCCCTGGAGCTCTGATCCCAGCCACCAGTCTGCTCCTGCTGAAGGACAGGGATTTACCTCGGCAGGAACAAGCACTAGGTAGGATGTGACACATTCTGCTCCGAGGACCATGGCCACAAGCCCCACTGCTGCGTTTTGGGATGTCAGAGGATGCTCTGGACCTGCACTGAACCCCCCAAGAGTTTCTTCTGCCTTTCCAGCAGCTTTTGGAGAGAGGGAAGGAGCAGTGGAGCTGAGCTGTGCACCAGGAGCTCCCAGATCCAAGGGTCAATCCAAAGACACTAAGGACATGAGAAAATGGTCTCAAGTTGCACTAGGAGAGGTTTAGGATGGGTATTAGGAAAAATATCTGCACTGAAAGGGTTATCAAGCATTGGAAGGAGCTGCCCAGGGAAGCGGTGGAGTCACCATCCCTGGAGGCATTTAAAAGCTGGGCAGACGTGGTGCTGAGGGACATGGTTCACTGGTGGCTTTTGTCAGTGTTGGGTTGATGGTTGGGCTCTGAAAGGTCCTTCCACCCCAGACAATTCTATGATTCTACAACATTCCCACCTGCTGTTGTAGCTCCTCCCTGCCCTTAACCCCAGAGAGCTCCAGAGCAGCTTTCCCAGTGCTGACCCCTTCTCTCCTCCCCCAGGTGATACACAACTACGGCCACGGCGGGTTCGGGATCACCATCCACTGGGGCTGTGCCATGGCAGCAGCCAGGCTCTTGGGGACCATCCTGCAGGAGAAGAAGCTGGCCAGCCCCCCGCAGCCCCGCTTGTGAGTTGCCGGCTCACCCGGGAGGACGGTGACAGCAGTAGCTTAGAAATCACAGCAAGAAGATGTGAATAACACCGAGATGCACGTGGGCCTTTCAACCCTCTTCCCCCCACCTCCAAAACCGATTCATAGCGTCTGGTTTTCAGGTTCCTGCCAGTTCTGTCCATGCCACTTGCCAAACGGCCGAGTCCCCTCCACCCTGGCCTTCCAGAGCCTCCCTAAAGGAAGTGCTTTCAAACAGGAACTCATTATCTGCACGTCTCTTCCCCGGGGGATCAGTCTGCAAAGGGCAGGCAGGGTTCAGCTGGAATCGTGACAATCCTGCACTTCATCTGCACCGTGGGACGGGACCTGAAACCCAGCCTGTGCCACCTGAGGTCTTCCCTGACTGCTCCGACACCCGGCACGTAATTAGATTTACCAGCTTCCCCCAGGAGGCAAAAGCTCCTTAGTAGGAAGAAGCTCTGAAGCTCCCTGGGAAGTACCAGCAGCTCTAAAAGCACGTGTTTCGGTTACAATTTCGTGCTCACGTTCCTGCCAGGACAAAGCCCCAGCACCTGCTCAGTGTATCTGGCGACAGACAGCAGCCCTTGCCTAAAATGGGCTTTCCAAATGGTGTTTTTAGCAACAAAAGCAACATGTTCCAGCCCCGTGTACTTGCCAGGCTCTATATATAGCAGAGAGCAGACGCAAAATAGCTGTTCTTGTCCCTAAAACTCCCACGGCCCTGTCAGTTTCTCATTTCCAGCTCCGAAAGAGGAGGTGACTCCGGGCAGGTTGTGCCTCCCCAAGGAGTCGGGGATGGATCCCAGGAGGGTGTGACTTTCTGGGGTGTTCAGTGCCACTGCTGGGGACCCAAAGCACTGGTTTAATGATAGTTTGGCTGATTTTTCCATGCCACTTGTCTTTCCTGCTCTAGAACCCATCACAGATGAGGTACCGAATGGTCACGAAGCATTAGCCTCAAATCCCAATCTTGTCCCGAGCCTGGCACATGGTCCCTGCCCCGCTCTCCTCTGCAGAAAAACTGTTTCCTACTCATCTGTGATGCAGCTTCTCTCTCCCTCTGACTCCGTGTGCCAGGAATAGCTCATCAACCTGATCCAGTGAATGGGAGATGCTGCCCTACAGCTGGGCTCCTTCTACCTCCTGGGCACCTGGATTTAAAACAGTCCCACAGGAGTTGCTCCCTGTCCGAGGGCCTGTCTCCTGAGGCGCTGCTTCAGTGTCACCAAGGAAAAGAGAGAGCCACGAAGGCTTTTTTGGAAGCCCCGGGCAGGCAGCGCACACGAGATCTGCGTATGAGACTCGTCTCCTTCCCAGCAGCGCCGTGGAGGTCCCCGTGCCAGCGCAGCCCTGGCCCCAGGGGACCTTCCAGCAGCCTCATTTTCCACTGCACGCTCTGTGACCGTTGTGTTCTTCTCCAGCTGACACACCCCGAGCTGGTGGAAAGCTCTGACGAGCTTTGCTGAGTGCATCTGCTAATTGTCTGCCCTTTTTGCCAGAGCAGCAATGGTTGCTCTCACTGCAAGGGTCAGAATTTCTCAGCGGCTGCTGCACCGTCCCCTTTTCCTCCTGTAAAGGTGTGAGAGGGTTGTGTTTGCCTCTGCTATGATACCTGCCGTGCTGGTAAAGTGATGTGGTGTGGGAATTCCCATTCCTGCCTCGCTCGAGTCCAAGGCAACAACTTGTTGCGGGTGACAGGTTCCTCTGGCTGGGATTTTGGCCCAACACTGGTGTTTCTCACACCCTTGTGAAACACAAACCCACCTTCTGCTGCCACCGCAGCAGAGGTGACGAGAAGCCCTGGTAGTCCCCGTGGAGTCAGGGCATGGGTCAGGGCAGAGCAGTGTTTGTCCCACGAAGGCAGCAGAGCACAGAGGGGTGTTGAAGAACCTGCTGATGGCTGGGAACTGGGGAACCTCCACCCTGAGCTTAAAAACCAAAGGGAGACGTAAGGGAGACACAGGAAAATTAGGAGCCCCCCATCAGTCTGTCTGTCAAAAGGATTTCCCACTAACCTGGCAGCTCACCTGAGATGTTGCAGCCACGTTCGAAGGGGTATAATCAAGGAAAGGTTAAAAAAAAAAAAGAAAACAGTAGGTGGAGAAAATTTACTATTGATTAATGCTAAAGCGAATGGTCTGTGCTCTCACCGTTCAGTGAAACGGCATCCACTCCATGTCACTGATTCCAAATAGGAGATATTAAGGACCACGTTCTCCTCCCATGTGACTGCTGTAAATCCCAAACCCCCTCCCCAATTTCAGCAGAGCCACGGTGGATCCAGGGGTGCAGCAAATCATTGCGCCGCTTGCCAGGCGCAGGTGATTCTTCTGCTCTTACAGCCTCCAGGAGCAGCTGATCTGTGACCTTGAAAACAAACAGAAACAATTAGAGGTGTGATTCTATTTGCAGTCTAATTTTGCTTATTTTCTAAAAGGCCACAATGTAATATGTATGTGCAATAAAGGTAATATTCAAATATCTCGTGTGTGATGTTGTCTCATCTAAACGATGAGGGCCTTTGAGAGTCTCAAATGCTTGTTCCTCAGGAACATCCCATCATTCCATGTCTCCCCACACATTTTGCCTGAACTCATCCTCCTGCGGGAGGAAGAGATGTTGTTTCAGATTCTGAGCAACCACATGAACCTGAAAATACCTGTTTGCCTGGCTGTTGCTAATTGCCCCCGTCCCATTAAGAACTCCCATTCCCATACAGAAATGTTTGGGACCCTGTCCCCCTTCACTCCACAGGTATTTGGCACCGCAGAGATCAAACTCAGGGGGACAGAAGAGCCTGGAGTTTGCTTTTGTGGGCAGGGCAAGGTAAGAAGAGGCAGTGGGATGTCAGGACTCTCTCCACAAGCACAAAGCACCGTCTCCCGCGACCGGCATCAGCACATTTTATGAACTCTGAGTTCTCAACAACGATCGCCTGTGACACAGAACAAAGCTGGAAACACATCAAGTATCAGTAAAGTTACTCTCTGTAAGCAAACAGCAGCTCTGGCATTTGGGGAAAAACAGAATGAGCTTTCGAAATGGCTGAGGATGCCAAAAAGTTCAGAGAAAACACAGAAGCATGAATATTCTCCCCAAGTATTGCTTCCGAGATACAAACCCTCCCGTAGCGACCAGCTGTTTCCATTCCCAGAAATCAGACTCCTGATCCCAGTGGACCGTCGGCGGCTGCCTGAGCTGTGAGGAGGAAGATGGATGCAGGCTGGGATGAGAACACGCTGCCTTCGCACGCAAAGCCTTCCCAGATCCTTTTTTGACTCAGACACGAACAACCTGATGTTTGTAAATGACTGGACATCAAAATAAGAATATCATTTAAAGGGTAGGGGATCACAGTCAAGTTTATGCACTTAATTATCTTTTATAAAAACCAGATATGTAAAAGGAAAGCTCACATGACAAAGTCAATAAAGAGCAGGAACTCTCCCTGCCCCGAAGCGCAGACACACGCTGAGCCTCCTCCTCCCAAGGCGCCCTCGTGATCTGCAATCACATATTGCAGCATTACAGGCATCCCTACAAATTACCCACAGGCAAGAAGCAAAACTGACTCAATTCAAAGCAAAAAGCAACCAAAGATCTTCAGATAATTCTTCAAAAATTAAATATTTAGCTGGAGTTATCTCTCAAGTTCCTTGTGGGTGTCGGGCTGAGGCCGCGCAGCAGCGCCCAGCTCACATCTCTGAACGTCAAGACAAAGAAATGGTGAAGGTCCTGGCCCTTCACAAAAATCCCACACAACAGCCAAAAGCACTTTTACTGAAAAAACTATTTATTTGTTCAACATAAAATATCTAGTGTGGAATTAAACTATCCAATGTTGCGTCAGTAACGGAGGAACAAAAGGAGTATTTTACAACAAGCTTGATATACACAAAGTTTTTAAACATTAAAATGTATCCAGCTTAGAAACTGTACATTCAAACACAGGAAAACATTCAACGTTCTTCCAGCAAGCATTTAGGAATAATAAATCATTCCATCAAAGCACACTTGGAGAATTATTTTTCCCACAACAGCTTTGCACACTAATATATTGAACATTTAGCAAATCTCTGAATCCCACAATTCTGTTTGCTCTCAGGTTTGATTCAAAATTATCTCACTTTATTGTTTAAAATGAACTAGCTCTATTAATTCCTTCATCAGTGAAAAATACTCGAGAGTGTGTAAAACAATCTTTGGAAGCTTATTATATACATCAATGGTGTTGCCATATTAACAAAATATGACCCGTGATTATTTATAGGCTATTGTGTATCAACCCCAATGTTCTTCACTTTTTCAGTGAACAATCAAAAATATCCTTCTAATAATACTCGAGATCCTGCAAAAACCTGAACTTCAGTTTCTTCAGTGCCCAACAGGCTCCTACTGGTTCCAGTGAGGTGGGATCAGCTGCGGTGGGCTCCTGCCTGTCTTCCTCTATTGGAGGATCCAAAAGCCCAGGAATATCCATGGGAGATTCTCCCAGGCTTCCCAAAGTGAGCTTTGGATCGTGCTTTAGGCAGGGCTGTCTATAAACCAAAAGGAAGTTGTCTCAGCAGGACCCATCTGGGCCATTTGCATCATTCTGTACATTTTCAGTGCAGAATTCGTAAAAAGTGAAAAGCAAAAATGCCTTCAGTTTTCTCTTAACACTGTAAAGGTCACAGGTTAAAAGTGAACTACTCAACAGCATGGAAAGGTTTTGCACTACCTATAAATCTTGACCTGGGAAATAGTTTATTTGAAGTATACATATGTGCAAATTTATGAGAGATACATATATATTTCAGCTAGAACTCTCTGAATGCCATTTTGGCCACCACTTTGAAGGCCATTGCGATGCAGTCCTTCAAACTGTTGAATATTGACTCAGAAAAATGAAGTGATCTGTGAACATTAACACTGGAAAAGCAGAATTTTAACTCAAGGTGCTCACTAACAGACAGACACCCTCAGCAGCGTGGCCCTCGGGTGGCCCTCGGGTGTCTCTCCTTCGGGCCACGGATGTCACACACCTTACATTCATTCTCACCTCTAATAGAGGCTTCCACCCCGCTGAATTCATCCAGTTTTGGGGTGTCCACCTCACTTTAAACACAACTCATATCAAACCCACATGGCAAGAGACATGCAAGCACCTGGATGTGTCCCCATGAGGTCCACACCAGGACTAGCATGTTCTCAAGCACCTTCACCAGCAGGAGGGAGAAGATAGTAGTGAGAACTGTCATTAAAGGGTGACCAGTCCATACCATGCAAAGGCAAAGTAGGTTTTCTAGCTCACTGGTCACACGTGTGGTCTAATATCTCATCTAAACCCATCCAGGAACTGCTTCCTCACCACTGATGCCCTGTCCACCTCTCGCCCACCAGAGGGACAGCCCAAGGGGAAACAAGCCCATCTATCCCTACTTTGGTGGGGCAGCATGGAGCTACCCCAGCTGCACTGTGCATTTGGGAGAGTCATCCAACTACAGGCTGACAGAAGGAGATGACAACAAACTATCTGCACAGGTTGTCAGCACCGTGAGAGCCCTGTCTGTTTACTGGGGATGGACTGGAGCTGGAGCTTGCTGGAGACAGGGTACAGCAGGGACAGAGAAAAGCAAACAGCACAAAGCAACAGCCACCAAGACAGACTGTAGGTTCCTGTGTCAGCAACCACATCTAAAGTGGGATCCCCTGTGAGCTGAACTGCATTTTCATCTTACTGGGAAAAGGAAAGTTTGCCTGTTTAGATCAACCACTTCTGGAGTCTTTGGCTGCAGTCACCGTCACCGGGTGGTAAATGAATGGACAGACATCTTGGTGCCTTGTCAAACTTTAACTTTTCTCAGCAGAAGATACCCACCCACTGAATATCAATAACCTCTTTGGCATTTTTTTATTAGTCTGAGCTTCCTCAGTTTCTTTAAGGATTTATCCTTAAATTTTCCTTCCGTGTTACAAACAAACAGCCTGTGAAACCCAAAGGGAAAGCTGAACCCCAACTGTGTTCATTTGTATTGCACCCAAACGTGGACTTGGTGACCTATTCTTGCCCCACAGAAAATGGGCCAGAAAATATGACTTAAAATACTCTACTGTGCAAAAATTGGTTGCACACTTGCCTACGTTTATGTGAGAGAACTGACCACACACCCCATAAAAACGTATTGCTTCCCCCAGCCCAGTGGTTAGTGTTTAGTCCATCTCACTTACATTTGGTTGTGTGAATCCTGAATTTCAGCTGTGCCCCTGGATGAGACACATCTCAGCTTCCTTACACGTGTCCTCGCTGCACACCCACAGGCTCCAAAATCTGACTCCCTGCACAGCGACAGATTCCTGACAAACAAGACAGACGTCTCCTCACCCGAACTCTGTTACATTCTCTGACAAGAGCAGAATCATCAACCTCGAGGAGAGACATCCAAAGGAGTGAAGTTCCTCATCTAAGGACAATGGCAGTTCGGCTCTTCCTATGATTTTTGCTCATTTATGACACGATACCAGCTACATTCATTTGTCACCAGCTCGACATGACAGTCAATGTACAATCAGCAGCTATCAAAAAGTTCTGCCCAGCTTTCTGGAGGCCACCTTCTGTTGGGAGACACCTGAAAGCAGCTCCATCAACTGCTACACACAGCTGTTCGGACTGAGGCATTTTTATCCAAGGTTTTGGCTCCACCACCACGAGAACATACTCAGGCAAATTGAGCAGAAACACACCTGGACCCACGCAGAAAACCACAGCCTGCACCTCCACGCACAAAGAGACACCGGTGTGGCCACAGCACCCGTCACCAAACCACAGACAGAGAGCTCCACGATTCTGGCAATGGTAGAAAAGTTCAAATTCAGCTCCAAACCGCGAAGATTTACATTTCTTATATAAGGTTCCATCTCTGCAACGACATCTCTCCTCACTGACTCAAACTACCTGCCTTGGATGGGAGAAGCATTCAGAAGATCCTTTCCAAGCGAATCAGAGCCTGTTAATTCTCAAGGAACGGAACCCACACGGAACTAGAGGAACTAGAAAGCATCGGGTGATTTGGCGTTATCACATTTTGGTGGTGGTCATGGTTAAAAAGTGCAAGGCAGGCATCTAATTCATAAAACCTATTCTGTAGTGTATGGAATCCACCGTGTGCTATGCCAGGTACACAATAAATATTAATCTTTTGTTTTTAGGCATCAAGAGTACATTATTTTAATTACAGCTTATACTGAGTTGCATTCAGTTAGCTATTTGCTTGACACGGGACATTTTAAGCTGAATAGCTGACCATGCAAGCACAACAGACTTAAGAAAAACCCCTTCCTGTTGAACTTCAAATGAAATCTGGATCAAATGCCTCTCAATACAGAAGTAAAGTTTTGATGAGTGTGAGCAAAGAGCAGCAGAGACACAATTTGCTTAGGTTAAACCCCAAAGTCCCCACGGTTTGACACATGACGTTGGCAGTGACAGTATGGTCAGCTTTCTATGCTTCAGGGTTGGATTTTCTGTGAAAGAGAACTTGCTCCTATCGTTCATTCTTTCAGCAGGTTTTCACATCCCATCATTCCTGTGATCCGGAGTTTGACCTGGTGACCCCTGGGGAATGAGATCCTCTCCCAACCATCTCCTGTCCCCATTCCCTGTGGCTGGACTCCTGTAAACCACGACCTTTTGTTTCGATGGGCAAGAAGCAGGAAGCCACGGCGGCCAGAAGGCAACAGCTGCTGTAGACCACCAGTGTTAAATAGACTGAAGATTCCAACATCACCTGCAGAAAAAGAAGGTGGAAAATAGAGAATAATATCGCTGAGCTTTATCACAGAAAGAAATATAAATACTAATGTAGTAGAGATTTTAATTACAGTATTGGAAAAAATGTTTCATGTGCATTGCTGAATAATTTCTTTCCTCAGTGATGACACGTAGCTATTGAACGTTGCCAAAACAAGTGCCAGGAGGTACTGCTGCCCTTATGTATTAGACAGGACTTCAGCAAACCACAAGTTTTCTACCTACCACTTGGCAGAGCTTCTGACACATTCTTCTGAGTCCTGCACCTCTGGAGCCTGGCTCTCCCAACCTCCCTGTCCTCATTCCACATACCTTTAAGGCTTGTATCCTCCAGTACCTCAGCCTGGGATCTCAAGGGAAAGGTGGCATCGCACCACACAGAGAAACTCCTTGCCTCTCACAAATCCCATCTCCAGATGGTGGCTTCCAAGGTGTCCTTACACGCAGCCTGCTCCTTGGTTATGTGATATCCCCCATCACATGGACCTCTGGAGCAAGAGGTAGATGAACCTGAACTCTACTCAAGGAACAGGCAACAACCCTCCTTCAATCCATGATGCACATATTGCCCTTCGTTTGCCCCTGACAGCAGAAAAGCAGGTTCTCCATTACCTTCCTGTGCCTTCAGTCTCAGAAGAAGAAGGGATTTTACCTGTGCAATGAAGGGGGTTATGAGGGCTCCCACTCTTGCCATTCCACTGCATGTTCCCAGGCCCAAAGCACGCGTGGCTGTTGGATAAACCTGTGAACAAAGCAGCAGTCCATTAACCCTACTGGGAAGTTCTCTTCCCTCCAGTCTCCTAAATCAATGGAAATTAATACATGGTGCTACACCAAGTTCTGTTAGACAATGACAATGAGATCATTAGCTCATATCTGGGGTAAGGTCCACTGTGAAGAGGTCATAAAAATGACTTTCCCACCATTTTCTCACTCCCCTTAAATATTCTCATTACAAAAACAACCTCCTTACCTCGGGAGTGTAAACATAAGCAGCCTGAAATCCTCCTGAAATAAAAGCTCTTGCAATGAAGAGCAGCACAGTAAGAACATTTCTGTGAGAATAAAAAGGAGAGCAGTGTTTGGGATTGTTCTGTACAATCTGTTTGTTTAGCTTGGAGGCAAGTGCAATCAAAATGCTAAATCGTTAGAATGATTTCTTTTGTTTTTTAATAAACCATTTGTATTTTTTCTGGACCTTTAATATAACAATGATGCCAAACAATCTGCATTCCCACAATCACATCAGTTTTCTAAGTGTATTCATTCCAACTGACAGCTGTGGCCTATTGAAATAAGGATCAAATGCCTAAGCTTATCTAAAAAGAAAAATATATTCCATGTTATGAATGGTGCTAACAAAAAGTGAGAGGGAATGAGGGTGCAGCTTTCCTCTTTAAAAGACACAAACCTACCACCTGGATATTTGCAACTTTGCAAGGTTCCTTATTACAAGGTTTCTGTACTTTAAGGGTTTTTTTACCACGTCTGAAAAGGTTTAAATTCAGAGAGCTCTCCTCTGGCTGTTAGGTCATTTCCTCATTTGTCAGCCCCAGGGTAGAGACTTTGTCACACGCAGGTGGCACGAAGGCCAGACGCAGTCAGAGGCGGATCCTCAGAGCTCAGCTGGAAATTTGGTACCATTAAGATTCAAGGGCAGAGCTGCCAACTGACTTGCTCTTTGGAAATTCTGCACGAAGGACAGATACTGAACAATACCAAAATGTGAAGCCAAGTTCTTTTGAAAGTCAGGCCCTCTGTATCTATCTGTGATACCAGCATCAAGCTCTACCAGCCGTGCTGGATACAATATCAGGGTTGGGCCATTTTTGGCTTGATGCTTCTCTCATAATGGTGCCATAGCACCTAAACCTCCAAGAGCCCATGAGAAGGGAGGCAGTCAGAGCAGCTGGATGGGAGGCAGAGACTGGGCTTAGTTGTAAGGAACTGTCCCAGTACAGTCAGCCTGGGGAAACACAGGTAATGAATGGTGGAGAACAACATATGAACCAGATACCGAGGCTCACAACATCAGATCTGATTTAAAATTTGTCCAAAGGTTGCCTCCTACTCAGACATAAGCTCTTACTTTCTCCTTTGGATTATTCTTTCAAACTCCAGCGAGAAAAAACCTAACACTGTTCTTAATTCTTTCTCCAGCTGAGCACGACCATCTCATGGCTTTTCAAACCACCACTTCCCGTTCTCCTGCCGTAATCAAGAGAGAACGTGGATGAATCAGTCGTTCACCCCGTTTTACTTACCTTCCAACGCAGAGGAACAGCAGAAGACTGCAAAACGAGAAGACAAGAAAGGACAGGGCCATGGTTTTCTTGCGGCCTATCCGATCAATAATCCAGAGTGTTACTAACACACCTGCAGAAGGAGACAAGTTGACTGCTGGGAGTTGAGCAAAGGCGGAGGCTGCAGCAGCCAACTTTTAACACAGGGTTATTTAGATTTGTAATTTTCTTCTCTCTTTCTTTTAAATACTTTGCTGTCAGAGGCATCAGGCAGGGGTATAGAATGGCCTGCCCTAGCCACTGGTGCCACATGAAAACCGAAGCTCTGTGTCCCAGCTGCTGAGTTTTGCTTCCTGTTCACAACCCCCCATGTCCCCACACCCACGTGCCCACACACTCAGGGGCTACGTGCTGATGTAGGAGTGAGTAATTAACTCTGACATCTGTTAACCACTGATTATTGCGGTGGTTACAAATGGGAGTGCTAAAAATGCCTGCCCTATGTCTCATTGGAATATCTTTCCTTCAACTTTTGAACACTGTTCCCTGCAAATCTTCCTACTGCTAGATTTAAGTGCTGTTTAGAACTTAGTATTTTCTTTCCGCTGTGTTATTTATGTGCTGCCATCAAATTATTTCTCACCTGCTCTTTGATAAAGGAAATAGATAAAGCTCTTCAAGTCTCAGATCATTAAGTATTCTCTCTTACGCAACTTTTCCAGATCCTTTTAAAAGTGTGAGGATTATTCAAGCATCAGAGTCCCCATGTCATATTCAGAGGTATCTCTGTTGATATTCCTTACTCCTGCCTTAGTAGGTGTCAGGATCAAAGCAGTCCTTTCAGTGACAGCATCAGTCCTAGAGGACATACTCTCTTTTCTGTCCCCTGTCCATTGCCATCATTCCCAGCACGACTGCTGTACAGGACAGTCCTCCTATTAGGTAGCAACTATGCATATTTATCAGTCAGAGACTTACAACTTTTCACCAATTAAATAGCTTCTCTTTGAGCATTTGTCCCTGAAAGCATCATCTAGAGCAGTGAAAAATAACCTGACCACTGCCTCACAGTATTATTTCAAACAGATTAATGCTGAGAAATCACCTACATCTGAAGAAATGATGGCTATTACACACTAACTATCTTGCTTGTTCTGTGTCAGACTGTTCATTGAAATTCACTGGAATTGACTGGAAATCATGGCTGAGGCTGGACACAGCCCTTTAGGGAGCAAGTTCTCCATTGATTCACTATTCCCATGATCCTTTTAAAACAGTTCTGGAAAGTCATTTAATGGATAAAAGTTCAAGTGATTCTGCCCCTTTGATTTAATTGTTACTCTTCCTCTGAATGCTTAATATGTTGCTTGGATAGAATCCATAGTCGGAGGGGCCATTACAGCTTCACAAAGCAATTACTAGTGATTTTTATCTGTAGTGATCACAGGGGCAGTGAAGAGAGTCACAGCTCCTGTGTGCTCTGCACAGATGAAGGAGCCCAAGTGAGGAGCTCCAGTGCTGTGGGAAAGACATTGGCATCAGGGCCAGAGAGAAGAGCCCGTTTCATTGCTTGTACCAGAGCCCCTTCTGACCCCACTGAACCACCAGCAGCAAAGAACTAGTGCTTCTTGTTGCCACTTACCAGGGAATTCTGACAGGGTTGTCCAGAGCAGATCAGTGTAGTCTTCCTCTGTCAGATACTCGCAGGTCAGGCTGCATTTTGCTTTAACTTCTTCCCTTCTACTGGATACTGTAAGAGGAAAAAGCAAAACCCAAACATTTAATATATTTTAAGTAACCTCTTCTCTTTTTACCTTCCTTTACTCCTGTTATGTCTTTATCATTCTACTGCTGAAACTGATGGAAGGGATGCACTATTTTTCAGTCCAGGGCTCATGACAGTGAACAGAATTAGTATGAATAATTCAGTTTCTCCCTACACAAATTGGGATACTAAATAATCTATACTTTCAGAAGGCCAAATAATACTGTGTCTTTGTAAAATCAAGCATTTTTTAAAGGATACAAGCTCTTTTGTGGAGGCAAACCAGAGCTAGACATCTCAAATAGCTAACACAGCATTGTAAAAGCTTGGGATGTGTGTGTTCTCCCAGTACTCTCCATCTTCTTTCTGTAATTTTCCAACTATCAGACAGCTTTCACTAATTACAAGTGTTCTGAATACAATCATGCCTCCCCTGGGGAATCAAACTTTTCAAGCCTCTTCTTAATGCAGTCAAAGCACTTTTTTTTTTTTTAAACAAAAATCTGCAATAAAAAGGGCGATGGTTTCCCACCATTATCTTTTTTACTCAGCAGGTCATCACATCTTGAGAACCTGGGAGCTCCACAGCAGCAGCAGTTATCTCTATCTCAGAACTAATTAGGCCTGTCAAATCTGGAAACATTTATTCAGTCATTTTTTTCTCCAGAAGAACAGATACCTTTTCTAACAGGACTCCCTTGAAGGTTGTCTTGCTGTTTTACATTTTGGGCTCAGAGACACTGCAGGACCTCTCTGCATTGTGCAGGAGAGGAGGAACAGTCTGTCAAAAATGTTTAAAATAAATACCCCCTTAAGCGGATGCTTTAAAACTCAGGTTGGCAGTTATAGCCCTTGCCAAACTAACAGCAGAAGATCATCTAATAAAAGATATTCCACCACTCAATAGGGTATATTTAAAAAGAAAAGATGCACCGATACTCACTGCTGCAGACGTCTCCTGCTTGGAAGAACTCTGTAGTTAATAAAACTAACCCATAATATGAAAAAGCATTGGAAAACCTGCAAGGAAGAAAATGAGAGAGGGACTCTCAGCTGGTCAAACTGATATTAAACAACATGAATCAAAATTGAAGCCACTGTGTGATGACTTCCACTAAGTGCTACCTCAAAGCTATTTCCTATCAGCATTTACAAAATGAAAGGGCAATTAGATTGAGAATGCTAGTGATTGGGTGGTTTAATCAATTACAAATCAATACAGTTTGGGGTTTTTTTTGTGAGAAGGAAGTTGCTGTATTTTAATGATACTGCAAGATACCTCCATTAAAAAGCATTTAGAATTGTGCCCACGCTGAACCATTTATATTTCCTCTTACCATATAAACCAGAGTAACAATGTGGTCCATCTAAAATGAGGCGTAAAAAGGTCCCGCATTTTCCCTCGGTCTTCCTGGTGAAAACAAGCAGAAATCAGATAATCAGAGGGGGCTCACTGGACTGGACTGGACTGGAGGATAGAGAGTGGTAAGGGATAATACAGTACACACTACTAGGTACAGTATCACAGGATGAGTGGTTTCAGCTGAAGACTCTTCAGGTTGCAGAAGCCACATGGGAGCTGGGATCCAAGTCAAGAATTCCAATGCCAAGGGGAATTCTTTAGGAGCATAACGTTATCAAAAGCAGTTCACGCACGGGGCACACTACTCCTCCACCAGGAAGGTGAAAAATTGTCAGAACAAGGTGGGGTTGGCAAGAGGCAGAGCAGAACTTTGCCAGTCCACAGGTGGCATATGATTCATGTGGCCCACAGCCAGCTCTGGTAAATTAGAGCAGCCCCTCGGGGCTGATGATGCAGGGTAAGGTGCTGAAGAAGGACAAGCAGGTCTCCTGCAGGCAGACCCTTTTCACACCGTGTGGTTCTCAGAGAGAGAGAGAGTGGAGGGAGCAGCACATAAACTTGTGGTTAAGGAAAAAGTACTTTCCCACCCCACCCTGAAAACAAAACCATCCAAAACTTGGCGAGCACTCCTGCACAGCCCATCAAAATTACTGTGACTGCACCAAATATCGGTGAAACGCATGAGAGCTCAAATCCTCTCTGATCCAAACCTTAGAAAATCAAACCTCCACCTCTCATTACCAACAGGCTCCTGCCTACCTTTACAGTTTTGCTGTTGTTCAAATCTACAAGGTCTCCCTTTGCCCTCCCTCCTTGCTGGCTAACTTAGTAACTTTCTTCTTTTAAAAAAGCCTGCTCTTTCTTCTGTAAATGCAGAATTGCTTTATATTTTGATAGGGGTGTTGAAAAGTTGGTCATATAAAGTTGAAAGGAAAACAAAAAAAATCCAACACTATTCATACAGTAATATGGAGTTCGGAAGTAACAGCCTGAATTTCTCTATGCCTTAGGACTGAACAGGAGCTTGAAGCTTCCCCCCCCCCCCCCTCCAAAATCAGGATTAGATTAAAAATGAAGTACAGCTAAAGAGTCAAATTCCATCTTGTCTCGTGAATTCTGATCTGAGCTCTTCGGTAGCCTCCAGGTTTGATTTTCTTTAAAAATAGGGTTAACCCTCACCTTAGTATGAGGTTAAACATCATTAATGCTCACAATAAAGGTCCTTTTCATTTTGAGGATTTTCATGCACATAAAAATGAGAAATTAACTCTCCCTCGCTGTGAAAGAGGCATTTATGATTATCTTTTTTTATTACTGGCTGAGACATTACAATTAAACTTAACATTGATTATTTGCTTATAAAAATACATATGAATGTAGCCCAGTTTCATTGTATCCCACATTATTAATGTGCCTGTTACCTGCACATACCTGTCTGGAAATAATTAATTTTCCCAAAGGCATTGGAGCTCCGTTCTCCGTCGCTATCCGCTTCAAAGTGGCAATTGCTTTTTCTTGATTTCCAGATAACACATCATACCTGGCACTTTCAGGCAGCCACTAAGAGAGCAAAGCAGAGCACACACACAACGATGTCAAAAGTGCAGCAATAAAGAATCTGGGGATTTTCTTTGTGGGCTTACAGTGGGAAATCTCAGTGACTCCGGTGACTCCAGCAGAATACTCGCATGAGAAAGGATTACAGAGCTAATCTTTAACAATTTCTCTTTCTGCCAATATGTTAAATTCCTCACTAGACTTTAAGAAACTGCAAAACCACCACTCCTGTTTCACCATAAATTGAGAACTCCAGTCTAAAATCTTTCCCTTCTATTACCTCTGCTTTATTCTTGAGAAAGGTTAGGCATTTTTGCAGGTTCGAAAGGCAAAGCATGGAGGTAGAGAACAAGATGCTGCAGGCATTCCAAATTTTGCATTTTTAATTTCCTTTTAAAAACAAGCATATTAGCATCTTATAACTGGAGATATTCCTGAAAAACGATGACAGTGACTAAGGAATAATAAGAGCTACTAAACAACCTGACAAGAACATATATCTTTGAGAAGACTGAGGGATCAACAAGTGTATTACCTAATAGTGCACTGAAGCTCAGGCTTAACTCATTTTAGAATCTCACCTGCATTATGCAGATTTTAACCCTGATTTGGGTGGATTTTTCACATGGTCAGTAATTTTAAAAGGTATGATGTTGACAAAATAATTTAAAAATGTGAAGACCAATCACAGAAATGGCAACAGCTTTTAATAAAATGTTGATTCCATTGAGCTTAGTTGAAACAAAGTCATTAAACTGGAGAGATTTCCAGGCCTGATTTGGTTTCACAAAATTCCAGCCCATCATTGTCCTCCAGCAATTACAGTCACATAAACACAGCTCTCACTGGAATGTTTTTCCTAGCACCCTGTTGAAACAACAGCATTTTTGTCATTATTTCACACGTTTCAAAGAAGACACCAACAGAGAGCTCAAAATGATCAGGATTTCCTTCAACCAGGTTAAAGAATCAGGTAGAGAAGTGGTAGATTGATGGAACACACATTTATCTTTGAAAGAATACCTACAAAACACAGGACAGCGAAGAGCAAAAGTGGGAGGGCAGAAAGAATGAGAAGCCACCGCCAGCCAAGAGTGGGCATCACCAACACTGCTAGAAGGACTTCAAACACAGTCCCAATGGCCCAAAAGACCTGCCAAAGGGAAAAGAAACAGTCTCAAATGAGAAAAAAGAGCACTCTTAAGGCCTCCTTCTTTGTAACATTCCAGGATGTGCTCTGCAGGGACAGCTGGAGAGAGAAATGCCAGAGACATTTCAAATATGCACCACTGTATGGAAATAGAGTCCGGACATTTTAAGGGGATTTATTTCAATGTTGCAGCAGATAAAATGTTCAGTTCTGAAAACTTAACATTGATTTTCTACAGACACTCATGTTTCACTCTAGCTTCTCATAAGGAATAGCTTACCATAAGAAACACCATCACATGGTGTTTCTTAAGCAAATTTGCTATTAATACATCCTTTTATGAGTATTATTCCCAGCTACCACCATGAGATTTATGGAACTTGTTTTCTTTACTGAAACCAAGCTCCCAAAGCCACAGTGTTTGGCCTGTAGATCAAAGAAGGAATTGATACTTTCTTAGCAAATAACGGAGCTGGCACCCTCTTTCATATCCTACCCAGGCAGGATTATTCTCTTTTGGACTACGAATCCATTTAGCTCATTATTTAACACTCAGAATATATTGCTAACCCTGGGTTGTGGCAGGACAAAAGTACCACAGAAAGAACTAATTCAACTAGTGAACTCTATTTATGAAAGATTAATCAACAGAATGTAGGACTAGCCAGCAGTTATCTTAGAAAACTGGTTTTGCATCACGAAGCTGCTTCAATTTGGTGAGGTTTTCCAAAAAGATGCTCCTTCCAAACTGCTGCAAACGAGCAACAGTTCTGTGAGCCTTCAACCATCCATCAAAGGGCTGCAAATTTTGCCCGAAAGTATTTATAGGGCAAAATTCTGCTCTCTGTGACTTTGACACATTGAATACGAGGAGCTGAATTTAGCCCTGCCTTTACTGAACAGTCAGGTCTCCACTATCCATTACTGAGCTGCAGATGAATTTCACCATGAAATTAGGTGACCCCCAAGTGACTCCCTTTGTGCCAACAGCAGAAACTTATGCAGCACCAGATGCCAGTTAATTTGCAAAAAGGCAGAATCAATGAAAAAAGTAGCATTACCCAAAAGCATTGCGCTGGTTTTTTGGGACCCGAGTTAATTACTACTAGTGTTTGGGGGAAACCTCATCTCCACACTAACTTGGACAATTGAGATTTGAGTGTTGCTATCTACGTGTGAGATTTCTAGTCAGGATTGAATGGATGGAACCAACAGCAGAATTTGTCCCTCCGGGGACCAGCATGCACAGCCATGCTGCTCACCTCTATTAATAAAATGCATTTTGCTCTGGCTTTCATTGGAAGGAATTCAGCATATAAGGTTACCCTGTAAAGAGTGAACATTGAGAAAAATGTCATGTTAGCACATTGAGAAAAATGCCACGTTAGCACAATGAGAGAGGTTCAAACCTTTCCTTTGCCTTTTATTAAAATTGCCAAACCCACAGTAGTAATGCAAAACCCTTCCTAGACCTCAGAGTCAGCAAGACATGGGTTCAGACTCCCCCTTCTACATCAGAACAAAACCCCTTTGGTTCATCTTTGCAACGGAGGACAGAATTTGCTCTGTTTGTGTGATTCTGTAACCCTATAGTTGTTATCCAGATGTTGCAGCTCTCGATGCATGTTTTTACAGCCTTGCTCTGGTCTGGGACAGGCGTCACACCTGTTATTTTCAGTGTGGTCCATCAGCATCAACACAAACTCTTGCTGGGTAAAGATTTAAAGGGCAATTTCTCCAGGGCTCTACAACTGGCTCAGAGAATTTCCCATCACTCTGCTCTGTCAGGTTCCCGTTCTCCAAGAGGTGGATACTTTCAAGATCTGATCGTGTTACTTGTCTAAAATAATTTGCATTCTTTTGTTGTGGGAATTCAAAAAGAAATAATGTAACTCTGCAGAGTCTTTGTTTCATGACTGTGTCAGAGAGTAATGGTACAGCTTCTCTGTGAGCATTTCCCGAGGAGGAACGCACGGGTCAGCAGCCAGTCATGGCTCTCTTGTCTTCTTCAAACCATCTGGCAAGACTTGTCATTCTTTGCTCCTCCTCTGTTTGCATTCCATTGACTCATCCTGTTTATGCCTCTACACTCATTTCTTTGATGTTTGTGACAAAGCTCCTACTAACTTAACAAATGGTAGATTGATCTTCCAGTAGCTTCCTGGAGCTCAGTTCACTGGAGTAGAAAGTTGCCCGCAATATTATATTAAACCAGTGATTAAGAGGAAAAGGAAGTAAAATAATGAAATGTAGGGCAGTCCCCTATCTATCACAGCAGAAATCGGGGGCTGATTAATGCTGTACAAAACTGTTTTCTCAAGAGAATACTCTGTATCTTTGCAGTCCAGATGTTGGCACTGCAAATGAATGGTCATACTCAGCGTTAGATAATATCTGGCAGAAAATTCCCAGAGGAGGCCACAGCTTCTCAGGGGCAGCTCCTACATACATATAGATAGAGGGATATCTGCTATAGCCAGATAATTTATTATTGCTGGATGTTTTCTTTTTAATAGCACCTTTCATATATATCTCTCCCTCCTATCCATTATAGAATACAATACAATTATAAAGATCCCCATGTCATTCCATTGAAATTTAGGCACTCGCAGCCAAAGTTAAGGATATTAGAAAGGACCTGCTTCATACATGTTTACTTCTTTGCCAAAAGAATCACTATAAACAGACTCAGCAGCAATGGAAGGCCCTCTTGAGTTCTGTAACTGGCTCTTCTTTGTCTCTCTGTAAGTCAGGCAGCCTTTGTGCATTATCCACCCCTCTGTCAAGCAGCTCCAGCTGGGCTGTATCTGTTCTGCTGGGGCTCTGCAGAACATCATTAATATGTTTTCACTGTTCAAGGCGTTATTAACTCCGACTCTTTGTGGTTCTCCTGCCTTATTCCAGTTGGGCTCAGTTGGAACTGCATGGCAGAACCTGCCTCGCCGCTGGTCAGTACTCAGCAGGCCACGGACTTTCCTATTTTACCTGCATGTTCTGTGTTTGTGCAGCTTCTAAAAGTGGTGGGAGAGCAGTGAAAGAAAATTAATAATACTGTGATGTTCCATCTCAGCTCTGAATCTTTTATCTGGGAATGGCAATAGGAAAGACAGGATATTGACTTGCCTTGTGAAGAAGTCTATGAGGCATCAATCAAAGTTAGACTGATTACTCTGAAATAGCACCTCCATGGGGCAAAATATCTATTATTAATAAGGATAAAAGACTACACAGAGAGAGAATAGCTATACTCTTCCCTTTACATTTATAATTAAAAGGCTAGAGCAGAGCTATTTATTCCAGATCCTCCTCTTCAGTGAATGGAATGACACAGTAAAAGAGAAATACCCTGATGCTGCCTTCCTACTAGAAATGTGTCTGACCCATCATGGTATCTTCAGTGCTCCAGGTTTAGGCTGTGTGGTTTTGGAATTCCAACTCAGGTTCAGACCTGCAAGTTCAGGCTGTGACTGAACAATAATCTGCACTTTTACAGACACCCAGATTCAGGGCCCAGCTCCACCCCTCAATGCTAGTGTTTAAGTCATGAACTATCTTGCAACAAGACCATGCCATCCTTTATGGACTCCACCAAGACAATCCATCAAGATGGTGTTTAGCCACAGCTACAAAATGCTGCTTTTACCCACTTTGTGTGTTTTACCCACTTCTAGGCGGGCTCTTGGGACTCTCATTTTCACCATGGTTTACCCAAGGGAATGAGAGAAGTTTTAAAGAACTGAAGACACATTTAGGTACCCAGCTTGTTCACATAAAAGTCATTGTAAATCTGATTCACCTCAGTGATGTATTAGATACCCTCAAAATTTTCTCAGAGTTTAATATATTATTTCCAAAATACTTAGAGAAAAATGGGTCTGGGACAACAGAACAGAGACATGTCTTCAATCTGACATAAGCATTTTTTAAAAATAAATAGAAAAGAGAAAATCTGGACTTGTGAATATTTACTTACGACTGGGGTACTCCTCCAATCCCAAAGCCCACCAGGCCCCTCAGCACCAAGATCCAGGTGTAAACTGGTGCAAAACCACTGAGGATCCCATAATACAGTGTCCATAACACACTGATCTTTAGGCCCTGTATTTAACGAACAAGCACAAGGAGATGAGTTTCTGCTGTGACATAAATTAACAAAATGTAAAGCAGAGCTTCAAATTCTTTTTATTTCATGAGAGGTCAATTATGGCTCCGCCTGATTCTGCTTCATATATGTGGACTATGACATATAACATCATGCACTGAAACATCCACACTGTAGAAATATTAGAACATATTCTAGCAGGAGCTGAAGACTTACTGTTTTTCTCCCGTACTGGTCTGAAATGTTTCCCCAGAGGGTAGAACTGGACATCATTCCCACAAACACCACCTAAGAAACACCAATGGAAAAAAATCTTCCCATTAACAAGACAACTGAAAAATTCTGTGTAACAGCAAAGAGAATACAACTTCATAGTGACACTAGAAAAATTCGTCTCTAACAATAGAGCAAAATATCCAGGTGTTCTGGGTATAGTTATTTTATAGTAGAGACTATCAAATATAATTATTCATATAGTGGGATTTTTCAGAAATCACTTTACTTCCATTGACTTGAAACGAAATTTGCTATTGCCCAGGAATAAGGCTGAGGTTCAGCAGCCTGTTCAAGCCAAGGTCCAGTTGTGGGCCCATTTCCAGTAGCTGCCAGGCTACTTGTCATCTCCTCACCTTCACCTTACCTCTTAATTTATGAACTGAACTAGCGCAGTGCTGAATATATTTGAGCTTTTGATAAATGGAAGAAAATGAATTATAAGAAATGACTGGAGCGCACAATTTACCACTAAATGGAAAGCATTTTCGTGTTTCTGAGTTGTGGGGTTTTTTTAGCTGAAGGGTTTTCATAACCCACAAAATAATCTTTCATCTCAGGCCCCACTGAGAGTTTCATTAGCGTTACTGAGGGGACAGGCAAGTGGAGACAGGAGCAAGTACTTGGGTTGGAGAAGGGAAGCAACGAGGCACCCCTCAAGTCAGCTTTGCAATTAAAAGATCCCTTCAGTAACAAACCAGTCTGACACCAGAACGTGCACTCTGGTGTTACACACATTCTGAGTTCAGCCATGAAGATGCTGAGTTCTCCAGTTTCAATGAACATATTCACGAATAAAAGCTGATCAGTGTTGCCTGAGATCTGCAAGACCGAGCGGTTGTAGGAGCCCCGTGTGACGCCAGCTCATCTCCAGTCTCCTACTGCCCTTCTCAGGGTGTCTCCGATTGGAAATGGAGGTAAAATTACATCTTACAGCTTTACAAAAATCTGAAACAAAGACCCTTTTCAGAGCTGACACCAAACATATAGTTTGTTCTGTAGATGAAGAGAAAAATTAAATCCTGCCCAGTGAAGGTAATGGCAAAACCCCGGCATGTGTCCCCCATCAGCACGTTAAAACCAAAGGAATTTTGTCTGAGAAAGTTCTGAGAAGCAGTTCTGTTTGTCAAAGCTTTTGTCTCGTGTCTGCTGACCCCTTCTCCTCCTCATTTTGCACAGCAAGAATAAAATTGTGCTGAGCTGAAAGAAGGAACAAGATTCTCCTTTGGGTACGGGAAAGGACATGATTTTAACTGATTTAAATCTACTGAACATTTTGACCAATTTACACACCACCAGGAATGGCACAAAAAGCTAAAGGAAATGTAGGAGTTAGAGTATATGCCATACAACAGTGGCATATTCTGAAAGAAGGGTCCCAAAACTAGTTTTCTTATCCCTAAAGAATGCTTAAACATGGTATTTTAAGAGTTCTGTTTGCAAAGGTCACTGGATGATCCACCTCAAAAGGTGATTGCTTGCTCTCTCTCAAGGCTCCCAGTCTGTCTGTGTATAATTGAGTTTAAATGTGGTGAGAGAGAAAGATTTTCAAGAAAGATTCAAGATTTTCAATGGTTTGAATTTTAGCATAAGTCTGAGTCAACTCATGAATTTTCCTGGAAATTACACGAAACTTTGAACTAGAAACTTGCAAAATGTCCTCAGTTCACTGAGTTTCATTTCTTCAAGCTCTGGCTTTTAAAAAAGACTCCTATATTCTTCCAAGCCAAAGGTACTCTGCAAAGGCCATGACCAGATTTAACTTTGGGATATACAGCAGAATGTCTGAACAACGAGTGGAAAAACCTTACAGAATACAGGAGCTGCCAGTTATTTTTCCTACCGAAGTGAGCAATGCAACCTGCCAGCTTGGTAATCGCCACTCACAATGAAGCTGTGGAGCTAGGATACTTAAAATCATCATTTCCATAGCATCTGCCATCTAGAAGGGAAAAAAAGAAACAAAAATAAATAACAGCCTGAAAATTAGCTTGACACAGCAGTCAATATTATACCTTCTTCAAATTAACCCTGTCTCTTCTGTGCCATTCCCATTCTGCAGGTGAAACAAAACAGTTATGTTTGCAAGGTACAGTGGATGTACACAGTGGAGAGAAAAGAAGCAACAGGTGCATTTTTAAACTTATTTCTGATTGTCTTAATGTTTAGTAACACTGGCAGAGAGGGTTCTAAGAGCCAAATCAAAAGGGCTTGTTTGGTCAATCATCCAAGCTCATTCACTTTCTTATTGCTTATTACAAGGTTGGGCTTTCAGCTCCTTTACACCCAGATTCAGTCAGAGCTGATTATTACCTTATAACTTACTCCCTTTCTCCTTTATAGCAAATTTGTATCAAATATATTGATAGACCATCTATAGTCCAAATTGCTCTACTGATTTAAGATATAAACCATGGCAGATTGTAACCTTACACATACATACATACTAGCCAGTAAGCACAGTCTCCAGATAGCATTACCCTAAAATATACCACAGAAGATGTAACATATAGTGCTTCAGAGATAGCAGAAAAGTGAAAACAAAGCCCATCTTTCTGTTCTTGTTATTAAGGATAGAAGTAGAAGTACTGGGTTGCCCTTCACCTGAAACTGAGATTACATTAATACTGACTAATACAGAAAACAGAGATTGTTGCTAATGTGGTAAAAATCACTCCATGAAAACTGAGATCTCCTTCTGTAGGAATAGCCTAGTGCTCTTTCCATTTGAAACAAGCATTATAAGAACTTGATTTATAAGAAAAAAAGATAATTTATAAGAACTTCCGATTTATAAGAACTTCTGACAGCAAAATCAGTTGTTACCCCCATACACCAAGTTTCAGTCCAACTGTCATTTCAGTATTTCAAGTAAAAATCATTCTTTATTGCACAACTATCTGGACACTTTTTCTCTGCAGAGAATGGATACGTTATTTGAAATCACTGATATTCTCTAACTGATGATCATGCAATTGACCTTAATAACAATTACTTGCCCATGCTAATCCAGTAATTACAGAGAGCTTCCACTGGAACTTCCCAAATCCAATGGCTTCCACCGCATCTTCCACCATGAAAGTATCTAGGAAGAAAACAATTCTAGTGGAGAAGTGTGTTCCTTTCCTTGTAAGACCCATGCCTTGAGACAGAATTTTCTGTGAATGCAATTACTTATTAACTGGGTAATCTACTGAGATCTAAAATATATAACAGCTACTTAGCTTTTATACACTTCCTACTGAAGAAATTCTCTATGTTCTTCAGGAATTGTGCTAAAGCCAAAATAATTTTAAATATTGCTAGACTATTTTATTTACATAGGAGTAAAACACTGTAGGACCAATGACTCCAGCACATGTTCAGCCTCTTACTTCCCCTGGTGAGAAGTAGCTGAACTGTTCAACAGACCATAGCAATAACATGCCAGTGATGGAAAGTGCATCCCTGCTCTGGGAAACTCAGAAATGCTTTAGGAGCACTGACCAGTTCTAAAGGAAACTAAGTCAAATCTCCTGTATGAAAAAGGCAGTGTCAACTGATACACAACTGTTGTAAAGGGTCTATTACTGGTAATATAAAAACAAACACATAAAGTGTCCCTCAGAGAACAAGGAAGCTAAAGCACAATATTCAGGTGTAACATGATTGGCCTGTGTTATTGTTTCTTTCTTCTATCTGCGGATCTTTAACTTCTCTAAACCCAATATATTCAGCCTGGTTGTAACACAACTGAAATGAAGAGGCCACACTTTTCTCCTAAGAGGAAAACAAGAACCCTACTCACCATCAGTCGGGTTGGCAAATTCTTTCGGCACTGCTGCTCCATCCTCTAGTTCAACAGGCTCTAGCTCTGTCCGAACACCCTCAATTTGAATTTCATGTTCTCCTGAGATGACATCCTCATCTGACCTTGAACTTTCCCCAGTGCGGCGAAACTTCACCACCCTGAGAATGCAGAAACAAAGATGAATAACTTTGGTGAGTCCTTTCGAGGTCGAAGCTGTGTTTTGGTTATTCTTGAAGCTTTAATTGGCCAAACAGCAGTGAGGTTTCTCCCCACTCTGCTGTCCTCGTTTCACATTCACAGAGGATGCTGTGACTTCTAGTTGTACCTGCTTTTAGGTATGTTATGCTGTTGGTTGTTACCAGCTTTGGAAAAACCCTATAGAGTGCATTTTTATGTGATACAGTCATCATTTTTGTACAAAGACAATGTTATCACGCTAACTATAAAGTTATAAAAGCATAGAGATTATAAAAGTATGACTAAATGATACATATTTAATGATAGAGATGTTTTGCACGCCCAGGCTTTCATTGAGAATTAGACATAGCTGTGTCACTGAATTTTAGGTGCTTTGCTCTTGCAGGAATAGCCCAAATTCAATTTTCCACACTGTTTTCGTAAAAGTGATTTGCATCTTGAGACAAGCAAAAGTCCTGAAATTTGTCAGATTTTAAAACATGGCTTAGTAAAGCAGGATTCATAAGGTAATAATGAATTGACCAAGTTTTTCTCCATTATGGTGATGATCCTGTGACTACGGCCATGATTCCTTTCATCTCCTGTATTAAACCGAGTCCTTAATTAAATACCTGTATTTTAAGGAACTATGTGATTTTTGATACATGGTTCATTTTCTGAATCTCTTAGGTAATGATGTGAATAATAAAGTGAATCAAAGGATACTTCTTTTCTCATTGAGTCCAATTTGAGACTGAAGAGCATACCTGCCTTCAGTCCCTGGCATGAGAGACAATGATTGTCACATGGATGTCATCCCCACAGCTATTTTATATCTTTTTTTTTTATTTTATATCATTTCTGGCACTGGCTGAGAGATAATTAATCCTCTAATCTCTGCAACAAGGCCATGGAGAGAACAAGAGATGAAGAAAAAAACTTTGCTAAATTGACAAAACCTTTGTGTCTTGGTTGCAGCGATTTTGTACAACACTTCATGTATATAGAGAAGTGATTTTCCACCAATAAAGTGTCCTGTGACCAAAGATAGATTTTGGAACAGATCTACCATATTTAATGTTAAGAGATTCCTCAAGCTTCCTCCACTTTACCTGCAACATCAGTGTAACTTTTTCACCTTGGAAACTGACAATTTCTTCTTTGGTGAAACATTTTGGGAACAGATTAAATTAGTCTTGCTGCTACCTTTTTTGTCTTCCAATACCTGAACGTTTTAATTCTACAATAAAGATTAGCAGAGAGGCTCTTGAACTTCAGTTTAATCCTTTGGTTTAAAGGTCAGCAAAACTAAACTCTCAGCATCCTTTCCAAGTGCAGCTGCAGGGAACTGACGTGCACATGTGACATTTCTAAAGGTGATCTGAAAGACTTCTCCTATTTGGCAAGACCTCAACTCTCATTTTCTCTTACAAGTGCTGGCGACACAATCTAGTGACCATTGCATGAGGTTATCACTCATCTTGAGGACAGATGATTTGTGGGCTGTTGAAGAATTGTGGGACGATTTTTTTGGGTAAACAGGGCATTCCAAGATCTCCATGGGGTACCCATTCCTTGTACTACTTTAATAATGCTCCCATCTGCAGCAGGAAACATAAAGCTTTTCTGTGGCCTTTACGTCTTGGCAGACAAACATCAAAGTCACAAATTTTGTTTTCTAAGATAACACTTGAAGGTCTTAAATACAA
>BJBW01001350.1:33791-44265 GCA_004320125.1 Scolopax mira
TCGGCTGGGTTCGGCTGGGTTCGGCTGGGTTCGGCTGGGCTCGGCTGGGTTCGGCTGGGCTCGGCTCCCCCTCTCCACCGCGCCGCCGTCCCTGCTGCGGGGACGCCACTTGCCAGCCTGGCTCGGCCCCCGCTGTCACCACCGCTCCTCGTCCCCGCAGGGACCCGCCGAACGGCCCATCGGCAGGGTGCAGGGAGGAGAAGTGGAGAGGATGGAGACATCCACAAGGAAAGCCAGGTTGGTGATGGTGGCTCCCCGGGGACAGGGCTCACCGAGCGGCACGACCACTGAATTTTGGTCAGGGACTTCACAGAAAATGGCATTATTGCAGTGAGTGTTTCAGGAACTCAAGGGAAGTTCCTGAACATGACTTGGTAGGGCTTCCTGTGCTCCTCAGATGCGGGATGAGGTTAGTTTGTAAAAAATCTCATTTACTTACCTGGAAAAAAAAATGTCCTGTCACCCCGACACATTGACTCCTGTCAGGCTTCACCACTGGGAAGAGACACCCTATTTGTGCATGGACAGGAGAGCCCTGTGCAGAAAATGGCCTGCAGGAGAAAACAAAGAGGAAATACACCCTAGGAAGAGGACTTGGGAACATTTGACATGATTAAAATGTAAAATATATATGACAAATTGGAGAAATGGCCTGAAATCACCAAGATGGCATGGAGTGAAGACGGGTGAAAAGGAGAATTAAGTTGTACAAATACAGGTCAGGACACAACAAATGGTGGAAGAGACTTGGGTGTAGCAGGGACAAACCACGTTTGCTTCATTTTGTGAATGGGGACTCGTGCAGCCATCACACAGGTTCAGTTTGTGACACTAAATATTGAAAGTGTTAGCAGGTTTTTGGTATTTATGAGAAAGGACTCGCAGTTGACCTAGCTGGGGTTTCAGCTTCCTTAAAAATAGTGAGAATATCTGTTTAGTGAAGCATTTGGGGCTAGGAGTGGAATCCAGACACCTACCTTTAAACATATTATATTTTGGGTGATTCTGTACCTCCTGCTGCTTCCAGGTGTAGATTTTGCACAGGACCAAAGGGTGGATCACACAGACCATAGGGACATCTCAGCCACCGTGGGGCTCTCTCCCATGGATCAAGATGGCTGTGCTTAGGCAACTGAATGCTCCCCTAAAAGTGCAATAGAAAACAATTTTAATGGCATGAAATGCATGGACATTCCATAATATATTCTCAAAAGAACTAAAAATAAAAAGGCTCTTTCAGAGGACAAGTTTGGAGAAGGTGTTCAGGATGCTTTTGGTATTTCCCTCTGCTCTCCTTTGTCACCTCTCCTGCCATTTTCTGTGTATCCTTCACAGACACACAGATTTCCATAAACAAGATGACTCTCCAGTCCTGCACCCTTTTCCTTGTCTTTGAATTGGGCGGTGACGGATTCGGGCTGAAGAATGGCATTGTCCCAGCTGTTTGTTACCATAAAGGAGCTGAGCAATTTATTTGGAATGAAAGGAGTCACAATTAAAAAAAGAAAAGGCCTCAGAAGATAAAACTGGTCTGCCAACACCTTCCTGATTCGCAAGATTGAGGTTTCCTCTTCAGAAAATGTGGGTCAAAGAAACCACAGTTCAATGCTTTAATGTGATCCAAGAAGTCTGTTCTGTTTCACTGGGTAAAATACTGTAGATAAAGTCAGTACAAGAGGAGGAGTTACTGAGCTGAAACTTCCAGAGGAAGGCAGTCGTCGCGGGCCTTTATCAGAGGGGTCTCAGCAGAGCAGCCTGACTGAGTTCCAGCATGAGACTTATCTACAAAACATGAATTCATAGAAACTCTGGGCTGCTTCTCACCAAAAGTTGCTATAAAATGGCATTTTTCAAGCAGAATTTTAGCTTATACGTTCACTGCATAAGCAGCAACCTTCTTTATAGAACCCAGCAGCTCTATTACATTTTTACTAAATAAGGTCTAATTCTCCAATAAGTTAAGAGCGTGAGATTTTACCTTTCAGCCAGTTCTTTTGTCTCATCTACTTAATGTGCATGAGACAGCCATGAGAACAGCACATGGACACTGCAGCTGCCAGGGTGACTTTATTTCTTCCCATCCTCCTGTCTGTGGCTCCCCTGTTTCTCTCAGCCTCTAGTCCCTCACTCTGCAGACTGCTCTCTTACCAACAGCCTTCTGGCACATGGGGAGCACTGTTGGGCAAATAAGGACTCATCCAGAAAGACACATGGGGTGTACCAGACACTTTGGCTAATGAAGGTGGTTAGAATTAAGCTGGGGAGGTGTAAGGAATCATGGAATTGTCAGAGCTGGAAGGGGCCTTCTTGAGATCATCCAGTCCAACTCCCTGCCAAAGCAGGGTTGCCCAGAGCACATCCCTCAGGACGGCATCCAGGTGGGGCTTGAAGATCTCCAGAGAAGGGGACTCCACACCCTCCCTGGGCAGCCTCTTCAGGGCTCTGCCACCCTCACCCAAAAGAAGTTCTTCCTCATATTTAAGTGGAACTTCCCATGTTCCAGCTTGTGCCCGTTGCACCTCATCCTGTCACTGGGAACTGCTGAAAAGAGTCCGGCTCCATCCTCCTTCAACCCACCCTTTAGCATTGATAAGGTCTCCCCTCAGTCTTCTCTTCTCCAGGCTAAAGAGCCCCAGCTCTCTCAGTCTTTCCTCATCAGGGAGATGCTCCAATCCCTTAATCATCTTTGTTGCCCTACACTGTACTCTCTCTAGTAGTTCCCTGTCTCTCTTGAACTGGGAGACCCAGAACTGGACGCAGGATTCCAGTTGTGGCCTCACCAGTGCAGAGCAGAGGGGGAGAATGACCTCCCTCGACCTACTGGCCACACTCTTCCTTACACAGCCCAGGATCCTGTTGGTCCTCTTGGTGACAAGGGCACATTGCTGGCTCATGGGTAGTTTACTATCCACCAGGACCCCAGATCGTTCTCCTCAGAGGTGCAAGAAGGGAGTCTCTCCCTCAGAGGAGGGAGCCTGTTACCTGCTGGGCCCACAGACATGATCAGGAGCTGCCATCTCGAGGTGCTCTTAAAAGCTGCATCTGTCAGTCATTCTCTCCCACAAGGGCTCCCGGATGCCTCCTCTCCAGGCACTGTCGGGAAATGCTTCTTTCTCTAAACAATCCCAAAAATGGATGTGTTAAAACAAACCAAAACAAAAAAGGGACAGCACAAGGTGGAAGAGCAAACAGAACGGGGCCTTCAAATATCAGAGGGAGAGGGGCATTGGTGCTGGTGTGTCCCACACAGTGAGGAGAGCTGTTCTCTCTTCATAGGGTTAGGACAGTTTCATACAATCATAGAAGCGTTTAGGTTGGAAAAGACCTTTAAGATCATCGAGTCCAACCCGTAACCCAGCGCTGCCAAGTGTCCCTCAGCACCACATCTACACTCAATTTTAAGTACCTCCGGGGACGGTGACTCCACCACTTCCCAGGGCAGCCCGTTCCAACACCTGACAACCCTTGCAGTGAAGAAATTTGCCTTAATATCCAGCCTAAACCCCGTTGCCACTCGAGAATGTGACATTTAAGTGTCCCACCTTCCCCCCACAGCTTTAAGCCAACCCTCTCCTCCCCCCCCCCCATCCTCCACACCCCGCTGTCCCCTCAGGAGGACCAGGGGGGCGACGGTCCGTTACACTCGCCCTTCCCCTTTAACGGGATGTCCCGGAGCAGGCCCGTTTCCCGGCGGCCTTAGCGACCGCCCGTTGCTAGGGGGCGGTCCGCGCGCTATCCGGGCCCCCCCCGCGCCACTTCCGGCGCTCCGCCGCCCCGTCCGCCGCGCCGCCCGCCCGCGGGGGCCTGGTTCCGGCGGCGGGGCCGGGGCGATGTTGCCCGGCGGCGGAGCCGCGGAGGCGGACGGGGCGGTGCGGAGGCTGTTGCGGGCCGGAGCGGCGGCCAGGTCAGCGGGGACGGAGGGCGGAACGGCCCCGCTGCGGGAGGCGGCGGCCCGGTGGGGTCAGAGGCCTCGGGCGGACCTTCCCGGGGGCGCTGTGAGGGGCGCCCGCCGCCGTCCCCCCTGCAGCCGGCGGTACCGGCCGCTCGGTTATGTGTTGTTTTTTTTGTGTTGTTTTTGTTTTTTTTTTTTTCTTCCCGTTTCAGGTATAAAATGATGAAGAACTGGGGCGTGATCGGGGGGGTGGCCGCTGCCGTGGCGGCGGGGATGTACGTGCTGTGGGGGCCCATCACCGAGAGGAAGCGGCGGAGGAAAGGTAGGGAGAGAGGGCCGGGGGGCGACAGCCCCTTCCCTGGGCCCGAAAGACCCCCCCATTTAATGATTCTCTGCATTTCGGTTCCTCCCAGCTCTCTCCTGGGCGTTGGAAATGCACCTGCTTCTATTATTTAATCATTAGCGCCTGTAAATCCTTTTCTCTTACTAACCATCAAATTTTGTTCACTGCCCTGCTTAGAAACGTAACAAATTAAAAAATTACGTGTTGATAGCAGGATTTTTCTTCCTTGCATAATGTGTTAATTGTTCTCAGTTTAAATTTTTGTAAAATTGTGACATATTTTTGTGACTGGTGACAAATTAATTCCTGGACTGCTGCAGGTACCGGCACCTTATTTTATTTTGCATTTTGGAATGCAGTTAGTACTGGAGAAGTGGAAGTCTCTCACTAAGCAGAAATCCCTCTTATAAATCCTTGGCATCCCAGGAGTTCTCATAACAATGTGCCAATCTGAGGAAAAGAGGATTCTTCCCCAAATGGAGCTGAAGCACCCAAGGGTGCAGCGATGACCCCACTGGCTCCAGTAAACTTGCACAATAAGGGGTGAATTTTATAGTTTGTGCACAATTTGCAGATAATTCTGAATCTTGGTGGTGTTGATAGAAATCTATTCCTATCAGGGAAAAAAAAAAAAAGTATTTTTCAAGGAAAAGTTAATATTTTTACAGTGGTGTGAGTCTCGGAGACCACTACATATATAAACACTTTATAATATGCTGTTATACATACCAGAGTCTTAGTTTTCGTGGGGTGCAAGTACCAAATAAACCAAAATAATTTCATTTTAATATAATTTTAATACCTAACACAACCCTTGCTAATGAAAATTGTAAGGTTTTCCTAGACTTTATGGTGTAAACTCTTACACTTCTATTTGTAGGGCTTGTACCTGGCCTTCTCAACTTAGGAAACACCTGTTTCATGAACTCTTTGCTGCAAGGTTTATCTTCCTGTCCCTCTTTCATCAAGTGGCTGGAGGAATTTACAGCCCAATACAAGGCAGAGCAGAACGAGTCCACCCAGCATCAATATCTGTCTGTCACTTTGCTGCATCTCCTAAAAGGTACTTTAACGTTTTCCACGTTGTGATAAACTAAGGAGAAAATATTAGCTTAAAACGTTATTGTTTCTACCCTCTTTTCCTAAAGAAAGGAAGCTTACATGGTCTTGCATTCTTCTCTTTTTAATTTTCCTCTCCTAACTTTGAGCTCATTGGCTAAATTCAACCAATTTTCACTGAGGGGTGGAGATCCAAAAGGTATTCATTTACTGTACCAAGCCTAAAATATGCAAAGCCCAGAGCTGTTTGTTTCTTGGCCACCAACTGCAGGCTTTCGGGTTGTGTTTGACTCGCCTGGCAATGGAGAAGCAGTGGGCAACAAACTCAGCATCCCACTGTTTGCCTTGGCTTGAACAAATCCAAGCAGAAGGCAACAGGAGAGTTGGCCAGGGGCTTTAATGCTTTTGCTCTTCACAGAATATTAATGGTTAAAACAATATGAATATGGACCCAGTGTAATGGAAGAAATAGGAAAAATATTGCCACAATTAGATGGACACTGAGAATTCTACATAAAAGAAAAATAATGCATCATAAAATGATTTAAGCATTTTTTTCCTATTCTATTTTACCCAAAATACGGACTATTAAATGAGAAATGTGGTATGATGTTGGATACAGATGTTAAAGCCTCTAAGCCTGATTTGGTAACTCATTTCAGACTTGCCCCTGTGCTAAATTTGTGTATCAGCTGCATCCTATTTAAGCACTGAAGATGTTTGATTTGTTGGTTCTCTCTGGCTCCCCTCACAGGGCTTTGGTTTAAAGGGAATCCATCAGAAGTTTTCATGTCTCAGGATACTGCTCATCCTAAAATTGTGCCAGTTAAGCATGTGCAATTAACTGATGTAAGGATGATGGGGCATTAATACTGGGGCTTCTGTGACATGTAAACTACCAACTTTTACCCAATCCACTAGTAAAAATTTGTCTTTTCAGATGGTGTTTATTTGTTCTCTATGTAACAGTTGAGAAACCTTTAAATTTGCATACAGACTAAATGAGAAGATGTGCAGTTAGCCTGAGTCAGATAAAAATGGCAATTAATAGTTTGATTGTTATTGTCTACCTGTCTTAATCAAGAACAATTGCTGTAACTGATTGTATGATGTTTTAGTTGTGTAAAGTCCAAAATAAACAGAGTTGTGTTGTAACTGTTCTTTGTGGCTCCCTCTAACACTTTTAAATGTGATGTCTCTAGCTTTGTCCTGCCAAGAGGTAACAGAGGACGACGTCCTGGACGCCAGTTGCCTCTTAGAAGTTCTAAGACTCTACAGGTGGCAGATTTCATCATTTGAAGAGCAGGTGATTGTAGAATTGAAGTCAAGTTGCCTCACATTCACCTCAGTGCTTAGATATGGAGTAACCGAAAATCCAAGCTGTGGTACTAACAGCCTCGAGTGTCAAAGTGGAATCTTTGCTGTAGTGAAAAGTTTGCTTTAAAAAGTGAAGTAAACCAACCGTGTGATTGATGAATGATGTTTTCACTTTGCTTAGATATTTGTCATGGAAACCCTGGCTGCTTCAAAACCTCATACTTAATTGCCTTCAGATTTGGTTCAATGGAGCCAGTAATATTAAAACAGAAGAGATACAGCCCTAAATTTGTTGCTTCAAGGGATGGACTCCACTAATGTTTCCAAATTTGGTTACATGTAACATACAAGATTTCTAATTCTTGTTTCCACAGCTGGCCAATGACCTCGACCAGTTATCTCACCCATAAAACATGGGTCTTTTATATCTCGGAGTCAAAGCAAACTGCATAGATCTCAAATGCACTTTTATTGAAATCAAGGACAGCAGGCATTTGTCCACTCATTTTTCTTTTTTTCTCCAAGTATTAGTCCCTTCTGAGAGATTTTATATGACCCAGAGTATTTTTAATAATGGAAGTTCAGCTTTATAGAAAAAGGTTTTTTGGCAAAACTGCAGCAGGTGCACAAATGATTACTATTAATGTACAATGTCTTTTGTTTCTGCTTCCTCTAAGTCCTATGTCTCTACTTAACAGGATGCTCATGAGCTATTTCATGTCCTTACCTCTTCATTAGAGGATGAACGGGATCGGCAACCACGTGTGACACATTTGTTTGATGTGCATTCCCTGGAGGTGACTTCTTTACCAATGTTATTTCATTGCCAGGAGAAATTTCTGTAGTCTGCCTGTGTTCCCAAGTGTGTCGGGTAGAAAATGTCTGTTTAGAAACTGAAGATATTTTCCCTGTGTCTTCAAAGCTGTTCTTTAATTCTGTGATAGAAATTAATTGATAGGTCAGGCAATCTAAAAAATGGTTTTCATAAGCAAATATATCTGAATTTACAGTGATCCCACTTTCATGAGGGCCTCTGCATTCCTAAATCCACTAAATGTAGGGATTGAAGTACTAGCATAGAAGAGGAGTCCAGTAAAGCAGTTACTCTTACCTGTAAGAGTCACACGTGAAAGAGGTCTGAAAACCTGCAAAGTGGGCACTTATGGAATAGTCCCATTTGGAGGTGAAGTTTATCTTGTCCTCCAGTTTAGTGGTAAACTTAGTGCAGATGGAAATTTTCTACCTCTTTTTGTCTAAAATATATACAGAAGGTTTATAAAATCTGTTAAGCTTTTATTTCAGTATTCCGAGGCAGAGGATTCTGCAGATTAATTATTTGTTGTATTAGAAATGTTCGTTTCATCAACTATAAATTTGCTGCACGCTAGGTTTTTTGGCCTTCCTCACATATAGAGAGGCACTAGAACTCCCACAATTTTTCTAATGTCAGTAGAGCACATCAGGGATGAAATAAGAACATACTTAATGCTTTCTGAGGTGGGGTTAATGAAAACTTTTATCTTCTTCTGTAGCAGCCAGAAATAATCCAAAAGCAAATAAGCTGCAGAACAAGAGGTATGCTTTTTCCATTCTGAAATTTGAATGCTCGATCATAGCGTAGTCACTTTGTTTATTAAGGGGATAGTATTAATTGATCTTTGTCTGTATTGGGGTGAAATATCTCTTTAGCTATAAATACCCTGTTAATTATTTGTCAGAGGGACAGAACGAGTTTTAGAGCAGTTATTTTTGTTACTGTGAGCCAAAACCGCGGAATTACAGCGACAACCAGGGATGTGTTGAAACTAAAAGGCCAATTTTAACTTTGTGTTTCAGGGTCTCTTCCCCCTGTGTCAAATCACTGGAAATCTCAGCATCCTTTTCACGGAAGGCTGACCAGCAACATGGTTTGCAAACACTGTGAACAGCAGGTATAAGGCTGCATGTCTTATAGGATGTGTATGTGAAGGATGCCCAGCAGCCAGAGCCCTTTCTGAAACAATCATCCCTTGTTTCTGACATAGTTGGTTTAAGCTCCAAAGGTTTGGAGTGACAGCTTAGTCTGTTGCTTCTTCAGGTACTTATTATGGGATTGGTGTTGAAGAAGAACGTATCACTAAATATAGTGAGGAAATTTAAGTGTGATCCACTTTGTGGGGATAATAGCTGCCTTATCAAACAGATTAACACCTGCTGTATTATATTTAATATTCAGTATAATACAGGTATTATAGTCTGAAAATCCACTCACATGGGTACGTTTTAGGACTAGCTATTCATTCAGCACACAGCATTGAGTTTGCACATGCAAAGCCAAATTAAATTGCAGTCCAGTTATCTAGAGCAGGGAGATGAAGAGAACCTGAACAAAGAAAAAATACAGAGAGTAAATATCATTTGTAGATATTACACTTAGTACTTTTACTTTTCAAAACTTTGTAAACAAATTTAAGTGAGCAGGAGCACCTTCAGCAGAAACAGGGTAAGAAGCACCTTGTGTTTCCTGCTTGGGAAAGCAAGGGTTTTGACCCTATTCCACCAGGTAATTGTGGACTGCAGAGGGCATCTTTTGTGAAGTTGGTTGGGGTTTTTTGGGGACTGTTATAAATTTTAGCTCACTGGCTACGTGAACTATTTCCTTTCAGAGCCCTGTGAGGTATGATACCTTTGACAGTCTCTCACTGAGTATTCCAGCAGCTGCGTGGGTACGTATCCCTCTAGTGTGCCTACTGCCATGTCCTCAGAACTTCATCCTCTCTAGATGCCTTCTAAAGATGCTACAACCTGACTGTAAATGAGTAGCAGTTTATTTTCTTGCCTTTTTATAACTGATCCTGTTGTGATAGAGTACCTTATCACTAACGTGTTGGTGCAAATTGACAATTAGTACAACAAGCCCGACGTTGTTGACACAGAAGAGTTTTCTGTTTCTCCTGGTGGAGTGTTTGGTCCTTTCTGGGTAATTTGAACAGACCAGATCGTATCCTGAGGGCTGTGTGTTTCTGTCAGTATGGGGTTTTTTTTGGCTCTATGAAAATTGAAAACACATTGTAGATTTTGGGGGCAAAATGTGACGTTTTTGATGGTTTGTGACTTAATGTCTGCTAGAGATTTGTCTTTGCAAACTTGCAACTACTTGCACTTATGGACATTCCGCTTATGCCTACAGAACACTCCTGGACAGTAAGGGCTGGGTTTGGGACACATCTTCTGATATTTGTGTTTTATTTTATAACATCATCAAAGATTACACCCTTTGTACTTGGCAATATGTAGTACAGTCTACAAAAAAAACCAGGAAGGAGTGCCTAAATTCAACTAAATGCTGTAGGTCTCCTAGGTAGAGGGTCAGAGTGCAGAAAGTGACCCATGAAGTGCTAGAACTCCAGAGAAAAATAGTAATTGTAGTTTAAAACCCCACTAAAGGAACCACAGAAGAGTTGTACTTACCTACAGGCTGTGATATTTTCCATGTTTAATCGAAGCTGCAGAAGAATCCCTGCAGTTAGTTATTGGTGTTCTATACTCAAAGCCATTTAGTCTGTTTTCTCAAGAAATAAGTCTGCAATTCTGTAGTTTCTAGGAAGAACTTATGAAAAATCCTTTCACAAAATTAAATGGAACGCACCCTTTAACTACTGCAAATAATTTTGGGTTTTCACCTAAGGGTCGTCCTATGACGCTGGACCACTGTCTCCATCATTTCATCTCCTCTGAATCTGTCAAGGATGTTGTGTGTGACAACTGCACTAAAGTATGTAATTTTAATTTCTATAACCTAGCTCAGTTTTAAGCCTGGTGACAGAATTATGGTTTCAATTCTCTGCTCCTTTCTTTGTGACTTCAGCAAAGTCTCTGGCCTG
>BJBW01001350.1:44486-83902 GCA_004320125.1 Scolopax mira
AGGTAATCAAATGGCTTTATTTTTTTCCCTTTGCTTTCAGATTCAGGCAAGAGGGACTCTGAACGGACAGAGCGTAGAGAACCAGAGAACAACATTTGTTAAGCAATTGAAGCTAGGAAAGGTGAGGGAAGCTACCCTTCCAAATCTTTATTAGTAAATCCTATTATACAGTAATTTTTTTCTTTGATCTCTTTGCTTGGTATCTACTTTTGGGTATTAGACTAATGTTTTACTTAAAGTAAGCTCATTTGCCAAGTATTTGTAGACATTGAGGCCTCGATTTAGGAAAACGTTGAACTCCATAACTTAAAGAATGTGCATATTCTACAGTTACTCAGCAAAACACTTAAACCTGGGCTTGGCTTAGGCAGTTCATATGTCTTGCATTAGTACTTGATTTTCTTGGTTAAGGGAAGTGATTTGTATGTACAATGTTTGTAGGAGCTTTAGGAAATGTATATTTCAAAGAAATTAAAATGTTCTAAATACAGCTGGTTTAAGTGAAATGGTGCTAAATATCAAGTGTAGTTTATATTAGAAGCTTTTATTATTATTTTTTTTTTTCTCTGTAATCACAAAATGCAGAGGACAAGAGGGCACCTGTCTGCAATTAACAGCCTTTAATAATAATGTGTAATTATTTTAGAGGTTAACCCTGGAATGACTTTGAATGGCAGATATTTATAACTACTTGACCTTTTCTACCCCTGGTACTCTCTCTGTGCAAAGCTGTTACTTATTGAGTATCACCAAATGTCTTACAACAACAAATTCCAATCCTCATTTCTACTTCACAGATCAACAAGCTAAATGAGATCGACAGGTGGGCTTTTTCAGAGCACGCCTGCATTTTTATTGATTTTTCTTCCATTTGGAGAAAACAATGTTAGCTGTCTATCCTACTGCCCGTGGCGTTAGGAGAAACCTCAGGAGATGTGAGTTAGTGGCATGTCTTAAGGATACCATTGCCAACCAACTCAAACATAGATATAGTACATAAGGGAACAGTTCAGACACGTATTTCCTTATCCACTAAACTTACCATTTCTGTTAGTATGCTTTTAACTTGAACAGCTCTTTTTCTTCATTTAAAATGTGTTTTGACTCTCCTTTTCTATGGGATATTGCTGAAGCTCCCTCAGTGTTTGTGTATCCATCTGCAAAGACTGAGCTGGTCAAACCAAGGCACTCCTCTGAAACGCCACGAACACGTACAGTTCAACGAGTTCCTGATCATGGACATCTACAAATACCACATTCCTGTTCGTAAATCGAGCCAGAATGAGCTGAATCAGAAAAACACTGAAGAGACAACACCTGGGACAAAGGCTGGGCTAGCAGTAAAGTCTTCAGGTATTTATTTTGAAAATAAAATCTATTGGGTATTTCTACGTTTCGGTGATAAAACATTCTAATCTGCAGAATGAACACAAGAGCAGCGTCTTTATTTGGATCTGTGCAAAGAGGACAGGTAGAAATCCCCTTCCCAGCAAGCATCAGGATACCCCATTCCAAGTTTACAGTTCACTTTTGATAATTTAATTTGATCCTACTAAATATTAAAAAAAAAACCCCAAACACCAAAACTTAACAAAATCCCAGATAGCACAGAACTCAAATGTTTTATGTTCAAAGGCTGAAGGAATGTTGAACTGGGGAAGTCCAAGGGATTATCTTGTGAGTGGTATCTTCGGAGCTTCAGGACAAGCATAGAAAGAATGCTGGGGACAATGACTTCTTTAAGACCAATTAGAAAATCAAGCTGTAGTAAGTCTGTCATTTAGGCAGCTCAATATTCTATTTAGTTGGGATTTTGTAAACATTTTCATATTTGTGTAATGTAAAAACAATTACCACTATCTTTGGATATTATACTTCTTTGTATTTCTTAAGTGATTGTCATATGTAATGAATTAAAGTAAGTAAAATACCTCCACATTCTGTGATGAAAGGTACTGCAGGAAGAGGAGCACTGTTATTAGTAATATTAATAGTAGCATTTGAGTTCAGTTATTGAACATCATCTTTCTCTTGCAGATGCAGAACAGGTGTCTGGTCCTAAACCGCTCTTTATGAATGGGGCCTGCTCCTCTTCGTTTTTAATGTCCTCAGGAACTTTCCCACTTGCTGCGTTCCCTGAATGCAGGTAAGTCAGAGATTTGTATTCTATCTTGTCATTTCTGTCCCTTCAAATTGTGTTTTTCTTTATTCTCTCTTTACCTTGAGGCTGCATAGTCACAGAATTTAAATTTAACGTCCATCCTAGATCCTGTGCAGAAATTTTTTTTGCTTCTTTCTTGGCTGATTTTTAGTGGTTGTCTTTGGCTTTGTATTTCTCCTAGAAAAGGGAGTAGAGCATATTAAAAGCAAAACTCAAAATGTCCTTTCTCTGTTCATGGTGGAGTAAATCATCCTTCTGAACAGCCATAATCTTACTTTTGCTGTTTTCTTCTACCCCTCATTTTTCCTCTTAATTTTAAAACTAATGCAAGAAAACCATAAATCTCTTAAAGACTTTTTTTCTTCAAACATTAACAAGCTTGATTTAAGTTGCAACTGCCATGAGTTGACTTTGTAGATCAGCTTTGATGCTTCTCCTAATAAGCTCTTTTCTTGGCTTTTGAGAATGTTCACATATTTTCACACCAGTTAGTTCTCTACCACTTCTATCTGCCATTGCATATCTTTCCCATGCAGATGACAATTCCCACAATCACTGTGTGAAATAAGACACATTTTGTGCCAAGTATTTGTTATCAAGACGGTTGAGAGCCTCCAAACTGTGTCCATTGCAGGGTTACCTCCTGCAATTTTACCTCTTTTCAGTTAAAAGCTTGTTCTTCTAGAATAGCTTTGCTGTCCAGTAATGGTGCTTTAAGAAATAACTACTGGCACGTTGGTGGGTTTGATGGAAAACGCTGTTATAAAATTCAGCCAGTTTTGCTGTACAAAATGTAATAACCTTCTGGAGCGTAACCTTTTAAAATAAAGGGTTCAGTTTTCTCAGTAACAGAATCAAGAGCAGTGAAGACTTGGTAGACTGAAGGGGAACCACAAGGCAGTACTTCTCTTGTGGAGCTATCTGTTTGCTCTAAAAAGAAGTTGCAACTGGAGACAGAGCAGGTTGGGGCTGCTTTTGGTGTGTGTGTGTGTGATCTGCAGGACCTGCTGAGCCTCTCCTTTTCCTCCCTCAGTTCCCCCGTGTACCTTTACCGCCTGATGGCAGTTGTAGTTCACCACGGAGACATGCACTCTGGACACTTTGTGACTTACCGCCGCTCCCCACCTTCTCCCAAGAGCCCCCTCTGTGTCAGCAGCCAGTGGCTGTGGATTTCAGACGACACCGTTCGCAAAGCGAGTTTGCAGGAAGTCCTTTCTTCTAGTGCTTACTTGCTTTTTTACGAGCGTGTTCACTCCAGGGCACAGCACCAAAGCTTGGAGTTGAGGGCTGAAGAGTGAGTGAGAGAGCAGAAGACAAAAGCTGACAGAATTCCTCTAAGGAGATAGAGGTTGTGCCTCCTGTTATGCAAATAACCCACCACAGGCCCTTTAATTTTCCCCTCCCTCTATGGCAATGGCTGCCTCCTGCTGGGAGTTGTTTTGTACCAAAATTACGCTACCCAAAGTTGGTCTGCTGACGTCGTGCAGTCCAAAGCATATCTGTGTTAGAGAAGCAGTTACTCTCTTAGGCAGTAATTTTGTCAACAGACATTTCAAACGGACTCCACGAGGCTGTGTTCCATATTCTGACGCGTATATGAGTTTTCAAAGGGAGATGCTTAATCCTATACACTTCACTGCAGACGTTTCTGAACAGGGGGAGCCCTGAAAGATGGGAAGCTACTGTTATCAAAGGCAACGATTTAAGAAACAAAGTGCCTTGAGCTTATTTGAGTATCTGCCTTACCATTGTCTGAGTCTGCTGCATGTGGGTTGTGTTCTGCTAAATGTCTCAAGATGATGGGATGAACCGCTAAAGGAACCGGATTTCTACTGATATCCCAGCGAATTTAATAAAGTAAGGCATCTCTGCATAACATGCACGATCCCAAAAACAACATCCCTCTTCACATCATTTTCCTAATATTTTATTTCTTTAGACATCACAGAAGGACTTTTGCTGATTCAAAGAGCGGTTTCCTTTTTCCAGGAGACAAGATACAGTTTTTTAATATATTAGGATTTATTGCTCTGTATATTTGGAATATAGCTGAAATCAAGAGACACAAGTGTTTGCTAGAGATCAGTATTGTCATTTTCTTTGTCACTATCAAGCTGTTGAATACAGTTGCTTGTAGTATCGACTACAATTTTTAATGCTGTGATTTCAAGGCTACTGTAACTGGTGTTTGACTTACTCTTCCTATTTTAACACTGAAAACTGCCATTTCTCATCAGCCATTCAGATCCAGGCTGTCTGGCTTGCAACTGAGCTTTACAGCTTTTGCCAGTTGTGATTGTGAGCTGAGATGTACAGCAACCCAAGCATCCTTGTGAAGTTAAGAGTATACACGACTGAATCAGGACTGGTGGGCAATTAACATGTTTTGTGAAATAATAGCACAGCAGCCTGAAAAGACCGGTGTCGCTGCGTTCGATACAGATCCCCATATAAATAGAAGTAAGGGGCACTTTGCTGCTCTAGATTGTTCAACGAGTTAAAAAAAAAAAAGTCTCAAAGCACAGAGGGGAAAAAGCATCAAAAATCCTTTGGACTGCTTTGCAATTACCAGGAATAGGGTCTGTAGGGTATTTTTAGCTCTTTTCTATCAGACAAGCTTTTTCAGTGTAAAACAGCAACTAGGTTTTCAAATGGTAACAACTGTCTTCATAGTTTTTTAGGGCAACTTTGTACCTCATATATTCATCCTGCTGCCCAAAGCTCATAGGCATTCAGAGTTCCTTAAACAGGAGGCTCAAAACCAGCCAGCCCAGGAGTGGTAATGGATGTATATGCAAAGCTATTTTTACACCTCATCATTCCAGAGTATGGATCACAATTCCTGCTCCAAGTAATGCTTATGGTACATAAAATAGTCTTTATAAATCCAGTTCCTGAGAAGTCTCCCTGTCTGTGCTAGGCTAGCAGTAGCATGGTGTTAACCTTTCTATTTTAAGTTACAGAAAAACAACAAGAAAAAAAACAAACAAAATATCTAGAAGGATGCAAAATGCCAAAAATGCCCTGGCCGTTGAACTAAGATCTAAGGGACTTGCCAAAGGTGAGAGCCCTCTGTTCTGGGCAAGGCGGGTGTGCAGCTGGAGCTCTGTAAAGCACTGCTGGGGTTATCTAAAGAAAAACATCATGCAAAGCATCTGGCTCCAGCAGGTCTACCATTTGTACCTCAGATCTTCAAAACATTTCCACTGCCAGCAACGTATATTCTGCAATATTTATTCTCAACGGGGTCCGTTTTAGAGTTTTTAACTGAAATTTTGAGAAGTTCTTCTGAACGGGTCTAAAGCAGCAATGCTGGAGGTGGGTCAGAACATACGCACACAACGGAGTGAGTCTTAGGTTCATCAGCTTGTAACCAGGGGACGTAAAGCCACACGTTACTGCATGTTTGATCTGTTTTTCTTTGGCATGGAGCTGCTTTCCACAGCTCAGGGGCCAGTGTGATGAGAACGAAAGCACAGTCGCTGCACGACACTGACAAACTGCTCCGTTTCACTGAGACAGATTTACTCTGAAAGCTTCCTCAAGGGCTATGAAGATGAGGGTTGAGTACCAGCATTTGTTCTAGCTTTCACTGGTAGGAAGGAGTAGATTTCTAAGGTCTTGGCTTAGCCCTCAGTGTGAGGAAGGAGCAAAGTGTCAGCACCTTGGTCCTAGGCTGTGCTGTGTGCTCCCAGCCTGCTGTGAACATCAGAGGCCTCTGCAGGTGTTTTCCACCCAACCCTCAACCTTTCAAAGTCATTGGGCTCTGTGCAGGTATAAAAGGCTCATCAAATGCTGTTGCTTACAAGCTTCCCGTGGTGGAGAAGGTGTTAATAAAATGTAAATGGTTAAAAAAACCATCAGATTAGACCTCCATGATGACATCTGTGTGTCTGGATTATTCTTGTCTTATTTTATGCATTATTTAAAAAAATTAAGATGATATAGTCAAACCACTGCACTGCTGTTTGAAGTTGCGTTTCACTTCAGGGTATTTTTGTAACTGTACAGTAGCAATAAAAGAACAAACTTATTAGAAAAAAGTAGCTGTTGACGTGTGGTTATGTCTTGAAACGAAGACCAATCTATAAACCAAACCATATTCAATGTATCCAATAGAAGCAGCACTTCATACCCCCTGGGTGAGTAGCATTCATGCAGGAGCAATTCATGCTAAATGTAGGATTTTCTGGCACTGGCAGAGGGTGGGAAGTACCAACTCCAAATTATCTAAACAGACATAGCCCTAATGGACCCATTGCTAATTCAGGTGCTTGAAGCCTGGTTATACAAGCATCAGTTCATGTTCTTGTTCAGTACTTACCAGTGCTTGATTCCTCAACACCTTTTGGTGATTTGAGTCTTTCCTCATTTCAGCAGGATTCACTGCTAGTGTGGAAGGTGATGGCTCTCAGGTAGTCAGAACGGAACCCCTAGGGATGATTATTTAGAAAAACAGATTCTCAGAAGTTATAGCCTTTCCCACTATGCTGTCTATATAAATGGTCCAACCCGGTCTTTTCCCAAAAGGCTATTTTATGCTCCCTGGTTTCTATACAAAGGACCTGAGGAAGAAGAGGCCCTCTCTCTGAGGGCTGTAGCACCTCATGCTTCTTCTGGCCCCACCACTGACCGAAAGAACCCAGTCTCCCAAGTAAGTAGTAGAGTATTAGAGGCATATAGTCACACAAAAGTCATAGTGGCTGTAAAACATGCAGCTGGCCATGCTATATATGAGTATCACTATATAAGATATATGAATATCACTATATTTATATCTCAGCACTTCTATTTTTCTCAGCAATTTTATTTTTTTAAAAAAGCAAACCATAGCTCATTGACAGAGCGTGTACAAAATTGTCACCTGCTGATCAGCATCAGCTTCCCAGCTCACTCTAAATGATTGCGTCTTGTACTCTACGGTATTTATAAACTTTCACTGCAGTCTGAAGGCTGTAGAGTGTTTTGATCTTTTTGGAGAACTGGATAAATTAAGATCAGTTGAGAACAAACTTCGTCCTGAGCAAAACAAGGGTATTATTAATTTAAAAGATATGGCAGCATTTCACAGAGAGAAAGTATTCTTGGCATTAAAGATCAGTAGTTGCAGTCTTTATTAGCAAGTTACTAAGTAGACTATCTATCTCCTCTCCTGATTTAATTTGCTCATCTGGTACCTTGGATCATCAAAGTCAGCGTTTGAATGAGAAATTGACAGTTATGTCAGGGAAGAAAGCTCCTATTTTCAGAGTCAAAAAAAAATAAACAGATGCTTGATTGCTGATAATTCACTTCTTGGCTACAGTCATCACTTTCCGAAATGTGAGGTTGATTCTTGGGGCAAGTACCCTCTTGCGGATGGGCAGGCTGTGGTACCAATACACGTTGGTGGGGTACTTCATCAGCAGCAGGCTGCCGTGGGCCAGCTGCAGTTTGATGGGCTTCATGTGGCGCGTTGCATTTTTCCCTCTGGAATCACAGTGCCTGAAAACAAAGTCCCTGCAAGCTCCAAAGGACACAGAGGCAATAGGGCTGCGTGGAACCAGTTCTCTCTCATCATCTCGATGTTCACCTATGTGGTCCCCACCGTCTTTGTATCTGTGCACAGAACACACGCGTTAGTTCTTCTACCAATGCAATTAAATGCACGTAGAACAATGTGTCAATGGTCCATCAGCAGTGCTGCGCAAGCAATTTTTCATTTGAACCAGTTGCTTGATGCAATTGGAAATCAGACATACCTGTTAATAAGAACAAAGTTAAAAGTATGTCCAGTGTCCAAAGCGATGCGGTCTCTGATGCGGTTGAGAACTGGGATCCATGGCTTAGGAGAAAAGGTAACGCCCGAGTAAGTGTATGTTAACTCAGGGTCTCCATAGGTTACCTGCTTCCTTGGAATGTCATGCCATTTGCCAAACACGTGCAATTTCGTCATTTCACCTGTTTAAAGAGGAGATGAGAGGGATCACAACCACCTCTATTACCTCCACAGTTCACAGGTTCAACAATCTCCTTGATTTGGAGCTGCTGTGGATCTCCAGTGGGACAACAGAAAGGAGGATGCTGATGACAACGCAAAAGCTGTCACAAGTGTTTCTGTTCCGACAACTTAGTTTATCTCAAATTTGACATCGCTTTACTATCCCCATTGAATGTGACGAATGGAAAGCGCATCCCCATCGCATTTTGTTGTTGAATCGATTTTACCAGGGATGTCTCGTTTTCCACATCTACCAACAACATCCTGTCACCCTTCCAGGGCTATCCGTGTTCTTTGCAAACGTTAAAATGCGAGTGAAGCCGCTTGTCACATTAAGCAACACTAACCTTGCAGAACCAGACCTGTGCTGGCTGGACTATGGAAACACCGGGCGCCTGCAGAAACCTCCCCACCACCCGGCAGCTCTGCCCAGGCCCAGGCAATCACCTTGGGGCGAACCGGGCCGGGCAACACTTCACCGGTGCTGGAAGCTGAGCCCCGCCGGCGGCCCTTACCTTCGAAATACTCCACCTCCTCCTCCAGCCGCTGGAAGATCTCGTCAGCCTCGGCCTTGCTGAAGAGCAGCCGGTAGTCGCAGTTCAGGCCCTCGGCTCGGATCTCCTGCCAGGGGGGCTGCCCTGAGGGGGGCTCCGCCAACCGAGGCCTTTTCCCGCCTCCCCCCGCCTCATCGGGGGGGCGTTTAACCACGTATCTGTCCATGGGCGCCCGCTGGGAGGCACCGGGAGGGGCAGCGGGGACACCGGCCTCAGCGCTCCCGCCTCCTCCCGGCGACGGCAGGAACCCCCTGAGTGGTCGCGAGGGGTGGGGGGGTGTAAAGCGAGTGCGCATGCGCGAGCCCGTGCCCACCCTCCCTCTGGGCGAGCCCCGCCCACCCGGACGTGCGCGCTTTTGGCGCCAAATCGCCGCTCCCCCCGCCCACCCGGTGCTGCATCGCCGCCGCCGCTGCCGCCTCCCCTCACGGCTCCCCCTCGCCCAGCTCCGCCGCTGTCATGATCGGGCAGAAGACGCTGCACTCCTTCTTCAGCCCCGCGCCTGCCAAGAAGCGCTGCCGCTCCCCGGAGGCGGGCGGCGATGAGGAGGTAGGGAGAGAGGAGGACAAGGGATGAGGTGTGGGTCGGAGGCGCTGGAGGGGGTGGGGGGAGCTGGCGGCCGGGGGCTGCCGGGGCGAACTCGCGGCTGTGGAGAGGGGGGGTGTCTCGCGGCGCTGGTGGCCGTTGGTGAGGAGGCCACTCGCCTCCAAAAAGCCCGCGCTCCTGCCACGCTCGAATGAGCTGCCAGTTAAGGCCGCTCTCCGGCGCTGTCCAATAGGCACTGAGGGCAGCCGGCGCGTCACAGTTGGTAGGCAGAGCGGCGCTCCGCCGCCTGCTGCGAACCAGTGGGGAAGGAGAGTCCTCATTTCCTTTAACCAATGGGTTTAGGCTTACCGCTTGAGGGCGGGGCTAGCTCGGCGCGGCGGCCAATGGGGGTGGGCCGGCTCTTGTTTTTGCCGCGAAATACCCGCGTGCGTGGGGCTGCCCCGGGGGAGGGCGGGGTCATGGCGGTCGGTGTGTTCCTACGGCGGGGCCTGTGTGTGGGCCTCGCCGCCCTCCGCCCGCTCTGCGGCTTCCCTTCCGCTCGCCGTTTGCAGGTCAGCGCCGCGAAGAAGGCGAAGGCGGTGGGAGATGAGGCGGGGGCGGCCTCGCCGCTGAGCCCCGAGCAGCTGGAGCGGATCCGCAAGAACAAGGAGGCGGCGCGGCAGCGGCTGGCCGAGCGCAACGTGCCCCCGGGCTTCGGGGAGAGCTGGCGGCGGCAGCTGGCCGGGGAGTTCTCGAAGCAGTATTTCGTGGAGGTAAACAAAGCCCCGGGCGGCGGGGCTGGGTGGCCGCCACTCCCCGCCTTCCCCGGCCTGAACACCCCCCCCTCCCGTTTTGTTCCACCCCCCAGCTGATGGCGTTTGTGGCAGAGGAGAGGAAACGCTACACGGTCTACCCGCCCCCCGACCAAGTCTTCACCTGGACGCAGATGTGCGACATCAGGGATGTGAGTAGAGCTGGGGGGGTGGTGTGTGTGTCCCTCCAGCTTCTGGAGCCTCTAAAAAAGTGAAAAAGCTGGGTAATTGGGTGTGCAAACACCTTAATTCAATGCTTGATGCTTTAAGCTTCGGTCCCACGTGGTGTGCATGATGTGTCTCACACCTAACGTGTAAATCTGGGTTTCTCTTTCATCTCTGATACCAAAACATTGTTTTATTGTTTTATTATCCTCACTGGCCACAGAATTTCCTCTAAGATTTTTTAGTTATTCCTTTTGACCTTTTTTATTTCCTGTGTTACCAAATTAATGTAGCACTTAATTTTTGGATCTTGTAAATCTCTTTATAATTGATCTGTAATGATCTATATTTTCTTTTTTAAAAAAGACAGTGTTTAAGTTAATACCATCGCCAGTAAGCCGTGTCAAAAATATCTCAACAAGTGTGACATAGAACTAAAATATGAGGAAATCCACTTGGAAAATACCTTCATTTGGGCTTTGAAAACATTGGTCTTTTGCACTCAAAATATCTTTGTGGTCTTGGCAGCAAAGCTGTGGTGATGTTAATCATTAGTGTTGGGTGGGGACCAAATTCTTTAACTTGTTTATAATGAGATGTCAGTGATTTATATTTTTTTTAATTTCTGGGGTTGGATGTGGGTTTTTTGTGGGTTTATTTTAGGATAAAGCTCATTTATAAGCCTTTTTGTTTTTTCCCCTCTTTTGTGGATAACACTGATCATAATTCAGCACTAACAAAGGTCTGCTTTCAGGTAAAGGTTGTCATTTTGGGGCAAGATCCATATCATGGACCCAATCAAGCTCACGGTCTCTGTTTTAGTGTCCAGAAGCCTGTTCCACCTCCACCCAGGTACGACAACGTTCAGTTGTCAAAAACCTTTTAGTTTACAAATGATTTGCATTTCTGTATTAGTTTTGGCTGTGAGTTAGGTGAGTGATAGGAAGTGTGAAATTTGTGTTGTCTGTTGCTTAGAAAAAAAATATTACTGCAAAATCATGGATAATTCTATATGGTTTGATATTCTGAAGAGTATGCTGCATGTAAACTTGTTTTAAGTGGTGCTGAGACCTTCTCATTAAGCTTCTATCCAGGCACACAAAGGGGGTCCTTGTTACCTGCTTCTATAAATGGCTTTATTATCTTAAGTGATAAGATTAAAATCGATCCTTATCTAGTTTAAGAGTGGTAAGTGGTGCTGTTTGCTCTTATCTTGTTTATTTAAAGTCTTCTTTTGTTTCTATTTGCAGTTTGGAAAATATTTACAAAGAACTGTCTACGGATATTGAGGACTTCACTCATCCTGGTCACGGTGATCTGACTGGCTGGGCCAAACAAGGTGAGTTAAAAAACACTCTAGCAATGTGTCACGGAGCAGCCTACCTAGAAAAAAAGACCCACGGTTGGAAAGAGTCACACCTGTAAAAGAAAAATCAATTTTGAGTGCCTGTCACTTAGCAGGTTCCTTAGAATGGAAACTTAATTGCTTTTTCCCCTGAGAAATGATAAATTAACGTTGGATTCTACTTCATCTTCTGTCCCTCTGCTTTGTTGGCTTGGTAGGAGTGCTCCTGCTCAACGCTGTCCTGACGGTGCGAGCTCACCAGGCCACCTCCCACAAGGAGCGAGGCTGGGAGCAGTTCACGGACGTGGTGGTGTCCTGGCTCAACAAGAACTTGCACGGGGTTGTCTTCATGCTGTGGGGAGCCTACGCCCAGAAGAAAGGCAGCTCCATTGACAGGGTACAGGTTACTCCTCTGTGTCTCTTCCCTTTTGCAAATTTCTTCTTTCCTTCAGTTGGGTGGACACTAGAGGGCACTTCTTTTACAGAATTGGGGGGTTTTCTCCCTGCTTGAACCATGCTGTCAAATTTAGTTACCCTTGTGTTCCAGCTTAGCCTTTGTCAGAATTAAGCAACAAAAGTGGAGCAAGTGTAACCTTCTGTTGTCAGAAAAGTTTCCAGTTTCTCCAGTTCAGGACAGAACTGTTTTGGTTTATTTTTCTAGGAAAAGGCTCATGAATAATTATAAAATTTGCTGTTAGGATTATAGTCATTGAAAAACGGCCAGGGCACTGCTGCTGCTTGACTTAGTCCATCCTTCTCTGCTCAGTGGGATAAAAGTCTTGGTCCTCATGGCCCCTTTTTTTTTTTTTTTTTGGGTGCTCTGGCTGGTGGTTGAGGAGGTGTAGAGAGGAAATCACACCTGCTCAGTGGGGGCAGAAGCAGCCAGCCTTGTCCAAGGAGCTGCAAAGATGCAAATCTTAACGAGCTGTTTCCTCTAACACTTTGCAGAAACGCCATCACGTCCTGCAGACGGTTCATCCCTCGCCTCTGTCTGTCAACAGAGGGTTTTTTGGCTGTCGCCATTTCTCCAAGACGAATGAATTGCTCAAGAAATCCGGCAAGAAGCCCATTGACTGGAGAGCGCTCTGAGCTGCGGGGCAGAGGCTGCACGGGGTCTAATGGTTGGAAACAGCTCCTCTTTCAGGGGTTGTTTCGTTTCTGAAAAACTTTTGCTGACCTGAGAATTACTCTTTGGATGGAACAAATGACCAAACTTTCAGAGATGTTCTATTTTTATACTTTTTTTTTTTAAAAGAACAGATTGAAGTGTTCCATGGAGAACTTCTCTGCTGTTCGAAAAGGTCTCAGCCTAGTTTGAAGAAAAAAAAAAAGGAAAAAAAGGCTTCTATATTAACTTGTGTGTGTTTGTTGCAATGGGAATGTATTTTCAGGCTCTTGTGAAAGGCTGTCAGTTCTTACAGGTGAAGCTGTTCAGCTATTGTAAATATCCTGCTGCCCTTTCTCCTGCTTCTTTGCCTCCTACTGTGCAAATCCAGATTTTATATTTGGGGGTGTGGAGGTGACTCCATGGGAGAAAAGGCAGATGCTTTTGATTTTACCCTTTTGCTGCAGATCATGAGTTTTATTAGAAATATGGCCTCTTGAGACTGTAAAGACCTTACACTGTCAGAATAGTTGCTTGGTGTATCTGTACTCTCAAGATTTTGGGGTAAATTTCCCCCTAACAGCCAAGGAAAGACTGACCAAGGCTCTGGTTGTACTCTGAGGTTTTTGTTGGCATTTAGAGAGGAAACCCATAATTTTTGAGATTCTTACTGGGTATGTTAATCACTTGGATGACAGGTGAGGTGTGAGCGCTGTCAACTTTGTGGTAGATGTTTGTTGCATCAGGATCTGCTAACTGAGGGGCCGATGGTTGCAAATTATTTAAGATCTTAAAAGATCTTAAAACAGGGAGGTCTGTGCCTTCACAGGAGCAAACTGAGGTTTCTGGCCAGTGTTGAAGATGACTGTTGGGACTTGCAGGATGAAGGCAAAGTTGGCACTTTGCATTTCTGGGTTTCCAGTTCATCTTTGACTTCATAATTCCTTTAACAGAAGCGAAGTGCCTTCTTCACTGGGAAATTACTTTAGTTTTTATAGAATAATGCTGTAAACCTTTCTTTGATACTTGCTCTGATAGGTAACACTAGTACAAGTTTACACGTTCTGTGGCTGTGTTGTGTGTGTTTGTTTGGGTTTTTCTCCCAGTTTGTTTTTGTTGTGGTTTTCTTTTTTTTAAATAAAATTGACTTTGTGTATGTTGTGGTGTGATCTGACATGAGTAGGATCAAGGCAAGGAGGGAATGGTGCCTGAGGTGGGGCCCTGGCTCTGCAATGGCTGCTGGCCTCGGGGTGGTCCTTGCTCCCCCATGAGGAAGCAAAGCTGTGGGTGCTGGAGCTTCTGCTCTTCCTCCTCGTCGTCCCCATGACCAGGAACAGGGCCAGGACACCTTTGTCCCTCAAGGATCCGGTGTCCCAGCCGGCCATGCCAAGGTCTCCCCTCCCCTTCCCTTTCCACTCCTCGCCTCCAGCAGAAGTTTTCCAGGGGAAATATTTCTGCTTGACGTTACCGTCACGTGCCGGAATGCAACTGTAGGGCAACTGACGGCCCCGGGGGAGACGGGGGGGCCTGGCCACCCCCCCCAGCTGTGGCCTGGCACCCAGCTGGCCCAGCCTGGCCCGGACAGAGTGTCTGGACGAGGTAAGCGTGACCGGTGGTGTCGGTGTGGGCAGTCACAGCCGGTGCTCGTCCCCTCACCGGGGCTCGTTCCTCATGGTGAGTGCTGCCCTTCCCCTCAGGGCCCGGGGCTGAGGGGGGGAACATGGTGGGGCTGCAGCCGTTTTCCCCTCAAAAGCTTCCCAGCTTTTACTGCCCGTGGAGGTTTGGGGGTGTGTGGTGTGTGTGTCAGTTTCAGGGGTTGGGGCTGGTGGGGTGGCTTTGCCACCACCCTTTGGATGCTGTGGAGGGGTTGGGGGGAGGCCATTGTAGCCCCTCAGGACTGTGCACCCCTCTCGCCTCACCCCACCAGCACCGATACTGTTTTGGGGAGTAAAAATAGATCTGGCTGAGCTCGGAGGGGTGGTGTCTGTCTGGGTGCTGGGGGGGGGGCTGCAGTGGGGAGAGCACTGAGGAAGGGGCCTTGGTGTTTTTTGGGGCTGTTCTTTTCCGTTCCCCCCCACACAAATGGCCACTGGGGTTCTCCCTGACAGAGCGTCTCCGTGCTTCTCCCCAGGGCAGGTGAATGCTGCTGGCTGCCCTGCTCTTGCTTGTACTGGTGCGGTTCATCTGCACCAAAATGTCCAACCCTCAGCCTGCGGAGGAGGAGAAGCCAGAGGAGACCCTGGCGGAGCAGCCAGCAGCTCCCACCACAGTTAAACCCCCGTCATGGCCAAGCCCCCCGGCCCCCAACCCTCCTCCACGCTCCAGCAATGCTGCGGTGGGGGAGCAGGAGCAGATCATGGTGTACAACCCCGCTGCCCTCCGCCGGCCAGCCCTGGCCAAATTCGTCCTGGGCTCCTTTGATGACAACTCCTCCGACGATGAGCTGGTGGCTGCTGCCTTCAGGGTGGGCAGCCGGCGCAGCAGCCTGGTTGGGGTGGGGGGCACTGGCACCGAGCCCCCTGCTGTGACGGCCCCACAGGAGCCCACCAACGGCATGAGGTACAATGCATGGGGGTCGGGAGCAGCAGTGGTGCAAAGATGCTTTTTGGGGGTGCATTTCTCAGGGAGCTTGTTGTTAAAGTTGGGGTGCATGTGCTTCTCAGAGTCCCCAGTCCTGCTTACTTTGACTTGGTGCTGTACAAAAAACCCTGATAATAAGGTTAGTGGCAGAAGAGAGAACATGTCCAAACACTCTGTGTGACAGCAGTGCCACGTGAGGATCAGGGTGGGTTGCTCTGTTAGAGTGATTTTGGATGCCAATGAATGGGGTGGAAGGTGTGTGTGATGTTCCTTCAAACGCAACCCCCAGCACTGCAGCCAAATTGCCACATTTTCTCAACACTTCCTTTCTCATTTTGCAGCTTCTCTCTGTCCCTGCACCATCTCCTGGTGCTGGGAAAGGCCGTGCCTGTGCACTGGCCACGGTTGTGGTTGGAAAAGAACGGGGGCTACATTGGGGAGTGGGGATTTTCTTGCATGGCAAGACGAGATTGGGGTTGCCTGAGGTGGTGAATGGCAGCAGCAGGCACTGCTGGTGGTTTTTTCCCTGTTCTGTTTTGTGCATGAGCATCACTGGGGGCATTTCGTGGGGTGTTTGATAGGGCACCTGCACGTGCACTTGCATTTGTGTGTGCAGATGTTGCTCTGTGGTCCCAGTGCTGGACCCCACAAGGACACGTTGGTTCTGCTATGGTGGGGATGCTGACGTGATCCGGGTATTGTGTGTGGGGAAGCCGCATCCTAGGAGGAGTGGGGTACGTGGGGTTCTCCTGTGCTGCTCCTGGTCTTCCTCTGCCCGTGCAACTCTTGAAGACAAATTATTCAAGGCAGAAAAGTAGCTTTTTGGTGGTTTTGTGATGAGTTGATGAAAAGAGGATGAGCTTTTTCTTCGTCACTAGCTTTGCAGCGACTTTTGCCCAGTGCTGGTGGGGCTTGTGGGGCAGCTCGTGCTGCCTGCTGGCTTGTGCCGGGTGGCTTCCCGTGCAAGCACAGCTGACGGATAGTATAAATAACTGGAAACAAAGTGCTGCTGCCAGTTAAAAATAAAAGACCTTTGGCTGCAGGGATGCGTGATGAAACTTGACAGCCCAACAGTGTCTTCTTGCCTCGCCGGGGGTTTGGGCTGTTTCACGCACTGTTCTGCCGGTGGGGAATTGCTGCTGCTCATCTGGGCTTTAACAGGGGAGGAATTCCCTTATGTTGCTGCCTGAGTAGCAGTTTGCAGGATGGGATGCTTGTGCTGGCACAGGCTTTGCGGTGGGTTTTAGGGGTGCGGGAGGGAAGCAGGCAGAGTGGTCAGCCCTGGCAGAGCTGCCAAGTGACATTGGGAATGCACAGGAAGGTGTTAAACCCAGCACTGCCCGATGCAGCGCTCCAGCTACTTGGAAAATACCAAGTGCATGGAGAGGTTGGGACATTTCCCAATCTCCCAGGGGGGTTTGGCACATTTCCCCTTAAAATATAAATGTGCCAAGTGCTGCTTATGTGAAAGCAGCTCATCTGGGGGGGGGAGGCTGGTTCTTCTTCCTTTGCTTATTTATAGAATATCTGTGGAATAACAATCACCGGTTCAGAATCTGGCCGAGTTATCGGCAGGGGAGGTAGGGAGGGCAATGTGAACCTGGTAATTAAAATAGAAAGTTGCTTAAAACTCTGGGCAGAGCTGTGGGAAGGCAGGTGCCTGGCTGCTGGGGAGGTCCCTGCCTGCCTGCCATGGGCTACCAGCGCTGCCAGACCCTCCTGCGCCGGCTGCTGCCGTGCCAGGAGGTGGGAGGTGCAAGGGCTGCCTTATAACACCACTGGGGCCAGAGCCCTGTGGAGAGACTGGTCCAGCTGTCTGGCCACCAGCGCAGCCCCCTCTGACCTTCAGGGATGCACGATGGGCTGTAAAACAGGGAATAGACTCCGGAGGGCATGGAAATGCCTTCAGTGGAAAACCATGGTGGGGGTGAGTCTGGCCGGCGGTGTGGTGGGCCTGGGGAGGTGTTTTGGGGTGGTGGAGCAGGCAGTGTGGGCAGGATGGGGGTCTGATGCGGCAAGGAGCTGCAGCTGCTGTCATTGCAGGCTGCAGGAGAGCCAATTCCCAGGGCAGCTGCTGGGAGCAGTGCAGCACACTCTTTGGAAGGTTTCTCACAGAGCACTGCTTGCTTTTTGCTGCCCCTTTGGTAACTCTAGCACAGTTCGGGGTGGCCTTGTAGGGGCACCTCTGGCTGTACCCCAGAGACCTGGTGCTCCTGCCACGGGGTTCAAAGGCAACAAACCAGCTTGCCTTGCACAGATGCACAGAGCTCTGTGCCATCCTGTGTACCTGGTGTTTTTCCTGCCACCCCCACCTCTGGGTGTCCTTCGGGGATGTAGGGTATAGATGCAGCTCTGATACAGGGTTTGGTGTGAACTGGGAGCTGTGGGGGCTTTGCATCAGACCTCAGTCACTGCAAAGGGGCATTTGTGCATGTAACATCCCTGGCAGTGGGAGAGTCTGCACTGGGTGCTGCTTTCCAACCCTGTTCCTCAGTCCTTGGAACAAAGTGTGACACATTTCCAGCTGCAGCTGGGCTGCGAGCTCTCAGCAGTGCAGGAGCAGGCAGTGGTAGCGGTGCTCTGGCCACAAATAAGCTTCCAAAAACCCTGAGCAGCTCTCTGCCCCCTGAAATGTAAACCCTGAGTCTTTTGCCCAGTGCAGCATGATCTCAGTCCAGCCCCTGTGGCTGCAAATCTGCTTGTCGTGGTGTTTGAATCGATGTGGACCCACAGCTCCTGCAAGACACATATTGATTGTGAAACACACTCTGTTCACCCCAAAATGCTTCCCCTGTATAACTCAGCCAAAATCAGTTTCCCTCTGCGGTCTTGCAGTGGGTGTTAAATGTCCCTGGAGAGACCCTGGTGCACAAGAGGGAGCTGGTAGCAAGGAAAGTGAATCCCAGTGTTCCCAGCGTGGGTCAGCAGGGTGAAAGGTTTTATTGCTTTCCTTGGGAGAAACCACGAAGAGGGCAAAGTCTCCGCTGCTGCTGGGCTCTCCGTGGGTCCACCCCCCCTGGTGAAGCCCCAGCCTGCAGCAGCATTCTCCTGGTGCCTGGGTGAGGGTTTGCTCGTGTGGCTGCGAGCTCACCTCACGACGGCCATCGTGTCCCACCACAGGCCTAGCATGTCCGGGCTGCACCTGGCAAAGAAGGGCCGCGAGCACAGGAAGATGGATCTGCAACGGGACTTCACCGTCGCCTCGCCAGCAGAGTTTGTCACCCGCTTCGGGGGCAACCGTGTCATCGAGAAGGTCTTTCCCTCTGCACCCCTACCTTTGCCTGGGTGGTGGGTCGTTGCTTTTTAACAGTGGCATCCTCAGGTCTTGCCCAAGTCTCCTGCGCCCGCCAGGCTCAGACTGATGGCAACCTGGAGCAGCTCAGAGCTGTTCAACCCCCAGCTTCACCCACCCTTGTGGGCTGGGAGAGGGAAACCCTCCCAACGCTGCCCTTGCACAGCAGCTGCTTGCAGTGGCTTTACATGGCTGGCACAGATGAAGGCCAAAGTCCCTTCCTTCATTAGCCCCAGTGCCAGGTATCAGACCTGCTGTTAAGGAGCCTCCTTTCCCACTGTCACATACAACTGGCTGTTGCAAAGTGCCTCTGTTAGCACGGCTGCTCTGCTTTGTTCACTGTCTGTGCCCAGCCCTCGCCTTCCCACTGCCATCCCTCAGGGCAACAGCCCTCCAACGAGGATCTGATGCCCATGTCCCTGTCCCCCCAGGTCCTCATTGCCAACAATGGCATTGCCGCCGTGAAGTGCATGCGCTCCATCCGCCGGTGGGCCTACGAGATGTTCCGAAACGAGCGTGCCATTCGGTTTGTGGTCATGGTCACCCCTGAAGACCTCAAGGCTAATGCGGGTAATTCCTAAAAGCATCACAGAGAGGGATGTTTCCTGCTCTGGGACTGAGTCAGGACATCCCTTTCCCTCTCCCCCCACTGCTGCCTGGGACGTGGGGAGCTCTGCACAGCCAGAATCACACATTTTCCGTCCCTTCAGGCAGTTCCAGGAGTAAATAATTTTCTCCTGGAAATTTAGAAGATTTGGGGAAGGGATGCAAGGGGCAACATGTGAGTAGGGTGCAGCTTGGGACACTGGCTCTCACCACCATTATGTGCTGTCTTTCAGAGTACATCAAAATGGCAGATCACTACGTACCTGTCCCCGGGGGGACCAACAACAATAACTATGCCAACGTGGAGCTGATCGTGGACATTTCCAAACGGATCCCAGTCCAGGTAGTAGCCACTCATGGGCCTCCCATGGCTGCCAAGGGTAGTGGATGGGGACAACAGGGCACTCAGAAATGGGGTGATGTGTCCCTCTGTGTGGAGGAGCCAGGCACGATGCTGTAGGCACGGGAGGATGCCAGTGCAGGGAGATAATGGCTCACACTGGTCATTTCCTTGTGCCAGGCGGTGTGGGCTGGCTGGGGACATGCCTCAGAAAACCCCAAGCTGCCAGAGCTGCTGCAGAAAAACGGGATAGCTTTCCTAGGTAAGGTCTCTCTGCCTTCCCTGTGCCAGAGGGAGCAGTGGGCATTGAGCTGGTGTGTGCAGGTGTGCTCACTCCCCAGCCACACTGCACTGGGAAATGCCCATTTCATGCATCTGCCATGCTCCCCTGTGGCGTGGCAGTCCCCAGGCCAGCTTCCTGCAACTGTCCCAGAAATCCTGTTGTTTGCTGGGTTTTGCCTTTAATGCTCCTGCTGATGCAGCATTCACGGAGGAATGGCTGGAAGCAGACCTCCCCCAGCCAGGGAACAACCTGGGCTTCCCCTTGGAGAAGGGTCGAGGTCCATCCTGAACTGGGCAGTGGGTTTGGGGGAATTTCCCATGCTCCCACCCTTTACAGAAGGGCTGATGGTGTTGTCTCAATGAGCAGCAGCTTTCTGCAACATCCGTGTGTTGGGGACAGGCTGGCTGGCCAGGATGGCCCAGCTCACTCTTTCCCTCCCTGTCTGAAGGTCCCCCCAGTGATGCCATGTGGGCACTGGGAGACAAAGTCGCCTCCACCATCGTGGCTCAGACGGTCCAGATCCCCACGCTGCCATGGAGTGGGAGTGGTAAGTGCCTCCTCCCCATCCCCGCACACCCTCCCTGCTCCCCTGTTCCTCTCCTCACTGCCTCCCCTTCTTCCCCAAATCAAGCACCACGGCTGGGGTTTGTGGCCTCACTGGCCAGGGGGTGACTGCAGATATTGGGGACCCCTCAGCAGTCAAGTGGCTGCTGGTTTGGGCAGAGGGAGTTTTGGGGATGGGGTACATGGACACAGGGGAAATGGCATGTGCTACCATGGGGACCCCAGCTCCCCTGGGCACTGGCAGCATGCTACTCCAGCCATGCCACCCTAGTAATGACCATAGCTGTGCCTGCAGGTCTGGTGGCCCAGCAGTCTGAGAAGGACCAGAAGCATCAGCAGACAATCAGCATCCCCCTTGAGACATATGCACAGGGCTGTGTGAAGGACACAGAGGAAGGCTTGGAGGTAAAGCTGAGCCCGTGGGCAGCTTGTTGTCTCTTGTTCAACATCCTTTCTCTTTGGAGCCCTCTTTTGGCCTCCAAGCACACGTGACAGCAGTTCTTCCCTCTGCACAGATGCAGCTTAGGGTATTTCTACTCAGGGTTGCATGGGACTGTGCAGGGTGGGCTTTCAGGGTGATGGATTGGGGTTCGAAGCACTTCAGTCACCTCAGTCTTTGTTCCCCCTCAGGTGGCCAAGAAGATTGGCTACCCACTGATGATCAAGGCAGCAGAAGGTGGTGGGGGAAAAGGCATCCGAAAAGTGGAGGCAGCAGAGGAATTTGGTACCTGCTTCCGGCAGGTGAGAGGTTCTCAGAACCCCTTTGCCCGTCCCCATCCCATCCTGGGGCATGCAGCAGGGTCCTGCTCCCACCTCGCATGTCTTGTGCTTCCCATCTGGGCTCACCACAGGTTCTGCCTCCATCCTGGGATGAATTTTGGGGAATGGTGCCAGAGCACAACCTTCTCCCCAACTGTAGGTGCAGGCGGAGGCACCTGGGTCCCCCATCTTCCTGATGAAGCTGGCACAGCATGCACGGCACCTGGAGGTGCAGGTGTTGGCTGATGAGTATGGCAATGCCATCTCCCTCTTTGGTCGTGACTGCTCCATCCAGCGTCGGCACCAGAAGATCATTGAGGAGGCACCCACCACCATTGCGGCACCTTCTGTCATCGAGGTGATGGAGCAGGTGGGTGGCCCTGGTTTTAGGGCAGCACAAGGTTTAGTGAGAAACCAGTCTGATTCTTGATGGGTTTATTGTGGTTTTTGGCCTCTGAAGTTCCTAAGGAAGGGAGGGACCTTCTGAGCTAAGCTCCTTGAATCCATGCAAGGACACTGCTGCCATTTTCCTCTGGATACCCCGACTCTGCTGCAGTGAACAGAGGGCCATTATTCCCCATGGTGGTTTTGCCCTCTCCTGCAGTGTGCAGTCCGCCTGGCCCAGATGGTGGGCTACGTGAGCACGGGCACCGTCGAGTACCTCTACAGCGAGGACGGGAGCTTCCACTTCCTGGAGCTGAACCCACGCCTGCAGGTGGAGCACCCTTGCACGGAGATGATCGCAGATGTGAACCTCCCTGCTGCCCAGCTGCAGGTACCTGGGTGCACATGGGTGACTTGGCAAGGTGTGTTAGATGAAGCAATTTTGTAATTTAGGGAGAAGTGCTAGGCTAGAGCCTGGCATAGGGAAGCTCTCCCATATACCAACATGTAGGGTTCATGCAGAAACCATGTAGCTTCCCTCCTTCATCTCTGGCTCCCGTCTATGTCTCCCAGTTGCAATTTTAAGGCTAAAGTTTTCTTCTGGCAGCTTAAGTCCTCCTCGTTTCTCGTGCAGATTGCAATGGGCATCCCCTTGCACAGGATAAAAGACATTCGGGTGCTGTATGGAGAGAGCCCCTGGGGCGATACACCCATCTGCTTCCACAGCCCCACCAACCCCCCCGTGCCCAGGGGCCACGTCATCGCTGCCCGGATCACCAGTGAGAACCCCGAGGAGGTGAGCCGAGGGGACAGGCTCTCGTGCACCAGCCCCTTATGCAGGGACAGGGAGACCCCCCTGCCACTCATGGAGTTGAACTGGGCACGGTCCTCCCCAGCAGGACAATCTTCATGGGCATTGAACCCATGGGATGGGTGAGATCCATGTGCAGACAGATAAATGGCACAGGGATTGTCTTTCTGTTTATACTGCATGAGTCTCAAACCTGGTTTCTCCATGTCTTCTGCTCTGTCTTTGCTCAGGGTTTCAAGCCCAGCTCGGGGACGGTGCAGGAGTTGAACTTCCGCAGCAGCAAGAACGTCTGGGGGTATTTCAGCGTGGCAGCGGCCGGGGGGCTGCACGAGTTTGCTGATTCCCAGTTTGGGCACTGCTTCTCGTGGGGAGAGAACCGGGAGGAGGCTATCTCGTGAGTGTGGTGGGACGGGATGGAGAACGGGTGTCCTCGGGAAGACTTACAATCGGTGCATGAGCCAGGAAAAGTGGCTTTTATTTCAGAGGACCAGAATGGTGCTGCTATGCTGAGTGGCTTGTTTATGCTGCAGAATCACAGAGCACCAAGGTTTGTGGACTGTGGTGGTGCTACGACCCCAGTTCATCAACCTGATCCTTAAAGACACGTTGCAGTGATCTTCTAAGCAACGTTCAGTAATTAAGCAACACGTAACAAAGCAACACGTAGGGCTGTTTCATCCAGGCATGAGGGCACCCAGGATTTTTGGTCCCTGTGGTTCCCCGGTTTCCTCTGCTGAAAGGCAAGCACTGCCTTGTTGGTCATTAATGAAGGGTTTTGCTCTCTGAAAGGAACATGGTGGTTGCCCTGAAAGAGCTGTCTATCCGTGGGGATTTCCGGACCACAGTGGAGTATCTGATTAAGCTGCTGGAGACAGAGAGCTTCCAGAACAACGAGATTGACACTGGCTGGCTGGACCACCTGATCGCTGAGAAAGTGCAGGTTGGGGAAACCACCTCTCGAGGCTCACCGTTCCCCTTCTGGTGTAAGACCCAAACCCTGTTACTTTTGCCTCCCACAGGCAGAGAAGCCAGACACGATGCTGGGTGTTGTCTGCGGTGCCCTGAACGTCGCGGATGCTGCCTTCAGGACGTGCATGACTGACTTTCTGCACTCTCTAGAGAGGTGTGGAGCAGGGGCTGCCCAAAGGGGATTCTGCCATGGGCACATTCCTAAAGAGTGGCTCTCAGTAGCCCACGTGGCTCCTGCAAGCACAGAGACCTGAGTGTTGCTCTCCCCGGGGCCGTCTTCCTTCTCACTTCTGCTGAAGAAGTTTTGCAAACCTGTAGCACTGCAACAGCCTGAGAAAGAGGGGTATCTCCTGTGACTCACAGCTTTGGCTTCTTGGCTATTGCTTTATCAGGAGAGGGGGAAAAGTTTCACAGGGTTGGGAAAACAGCTTTCAAGGGAAAGTGGCTTGGCTGAATGCTTTTGTTTTTGTACTTGAATGTCAAGGTTATTCCTCTGGCGTTGGAGGGCGCCTGGGGCTCTCCCCTGCACCCTTATCTGACCGTGTTTTGCCAGTGTCTGGCCTGCCTCCCGTTGCATTTTTACAAGGCCTTCCATGTGGGTCATTTAAAATCAGATGCTTTTTCTCTTTGGTCACCTTTGCGTCAGCTCAGAGCCCGCATGGCCCAGCCAGCAGCTCTGCTGACATCTCACACACTTGGCACACTTGGCTGCTGCACAAAGCAAGTGACTCTCGTGGTGTCTGACCCATCCGTTGTGTTTCAGGGGGCAGGTGCTGCCAGCAGCCTCCTTGCTAAACATCGTCGATGTGGAGCTCATCTATGAGGGCGTGAAGTATGTTCTCCAGGTGAGGGCTGGGCCGTGCTCCTCCTGAACTGGCTGCAGCTCTTCTCACGGGGCCAGGGATGTGTCCTCCTGTCCTGAGGGAGGAAGGTGCAATAAATACGAGGTTGTCCTTTAAAAACGTGCAATGTAAAAATGAGGTTAACGTTATTAATAACCTCATTTTAACTAGACAGACATTTTCATATATCCTGTTGCCCTGAGTTTAAGAAAAGGACCTCCTTTTCTTGCTTTTAAACCCAATTAGTTGAACTTCATGCAAAAAAAAATCCCCACTCACAACGAAAGCAGCAGGTGAACCATGAGTTAAACCAGCTCCGGGCTGCGAGTTGAGCTTTTTGGTGCAGGGTGAGGTTGATGCTTCCTGCCCTCCTCCCCACAGTAGCAGCACACTGTTCCTGCACTGGGGAGGAACACTGAGCTTGGGGAGATGTTCCTCACTCCCCACCAGCCCCCAGAAAAACTATTGCATGCATTTTGGGGGGGTTGGACTAAAGTGTCTCCCCGGCTGCTGCCCGCAGGTTGCCCGCCAGTCCCTGACCACGTATGTCATCATCATGAACCGCACTCACATCGAGATCGACGTGCACCGGCTGAACGACGGCGGGCTGCTGCTCTCCTACAACGGCAACAGCTACACCACCTACATGAAGGAGGAGATTGACAGGTACCTCCCCACAGGGCCCCCACCGGGTCCTCCCCGCTGACTGGCAGCCGGTTGGTGAGACCTCTCCTTCTCCTTAAGATACCGGATCACCATCGGCAACAAAACGTGTGATTTTGAGAAGGAGAAGGACCCGACGGTGCTGCGCTCGCCCTCCGCGGGGAAGCTGCTGCAGTACACAGTGGACGATGGTGGCCACGTGGCTGAGGGAAATGTTTTTGCAGAGATTGAGGTGAGTTTTGCTGAAGAGACTGGAGGAGCCCCTCTTCTGCAGCTCCTACAACATGGCAAAGATCAGACCCACTCATGCTGCCATGGTGCCCAAGATATTGGGCGCAGCTCGTTCAGTAAGCGTTTCACCTATCCTGCCCCAGGTGATGAAGATCATCATGACACTGGTGGTGGAGGAGTCTGGGCGGGTGCACTACGTCAAGCGGCCGGGCGCGCTGCTGGAGGCGGGCTGTGTCATAGCCCGGCTTGAGCTGGATGATCCCACCAAAGTGAAGCCTGTGAGTCTGAAGCCTGAGGAGACGTGCTGCTGTCTCCTCCCGTCTGCTCCCACATGGTGTCCATGGAACACTGAGGATGCTGAATGTTAAGTTCTTCCTCCGTGTCTAACCAACAGCAAATGTTGGAAAGGGTTGTGATGGTTTCTCTGGGGCTTTTGAGGCAGCTGCAGCTCTTGGGGGGGAAGGCTGTCCCACATCAGCTAGGACCTGGGCCAGCCCATCTCTCTCCGCTCTCTCTAGGCACAGCCGTTCACAGGGGGGCTCCCAGCCCAGCAGACCCTCCCCATGACCGGCGAGAAGCAGCACCAGGTTCTGCGCAATGTGCTGGACAATCTCACCAATGTCATGAACGGGTACTGCCTACCTGAGCCCTACTTCAGCACCAAGGTGGGTGCTGGTGGCAAAGGCAGTCCAGGACTTCTCCCCCATTGCCTTGTGTTTGCCATGATGGCAAGACAGGTGGCACCAGCTTCTGCTCCCCACAGGTGAAGGAATGGGTGGCACAGTTGATGAAGACCTTGCGGGACCCCTCCCTGCCCCTCCTGGAGCTGCAGGAGATCATGACAAGCATTTCAGGAAGAATCCCTCTGTCCGTGGAGAAGTCAATCCGGAAGGTGATGGCGCAGTATGCCAGCAACATCACCTCCGTGCTCTGCCGCTTCCCCAGCCAGCAGGTGAGTGGTGTGGGGGCTGCACTCCTCAGCTGGGCCCTCACCTCTGATTCTGCCTGAATTTGTCCTTCCAAGAGATAATATAAAAAATGAAATCAGTGAGGGAAATATTTGTGGGTTTATGCTTGTGCTTTTATATTTATATTTTTCTATGTATGTTTCTACATTTATTTGTCACTTTGTATTTTTCACTTGAGGAGGAAAAAACCCAAACATAAGGCTCTGTGTGCAGCACCACTGTCTCCAGGCAAGCTGGGGAGCTTGCAGCCCTGTGGCCATGCTGGCCCTGAACTCCACCAGACCCTGTGCCCTCTCCCTGCAGATTGCCAATGTGCTGGACACGCATGCGGCCACGCTGCAGAGGAAGGCTGAGCGGGAGGTCTTCTTCATGAACACGCAGAGCGTGGTGCAGCTGGTGCAGAGGTGAGCCCCACACTGTCCGAGACCCACTCTGGTTGTCCCCCCCACAACTGCCACCTCCTTTGCAGCATGCTGGGCTCTCTGCTCCCCAGGTACCGCAGCGGTATCCGGGGCTACATGAAGGCAGTGGTGCTGGACCTGCTGAGACGCTACCTGCAAGTGGAGACACAGTTCCAGCATGGTGAGGTCTCGGGAGCTCTCTGGGGGATCTGCAGGGCTCTCTGGAGGGTTTGCAGGGCTCACCATGCTCTGCCCCACAGCTCACTATGACAAGTGTGTCATCAGCCTGCGGGAGCAGTGCAAACCTGACATGACCCCTGTGCTGGAGAGCATCTTCTCTCATGCCCAGGTGGCAAAGAAGAACCTGCTGGTGACCATGTTAATTGTGAGTACAGCTCATGCCCTGAGACATCAGAGGTAAAGGCTGGTGGCAGGGAAAAGCTGATAAGCCAAGACAAGCTCTGTCTCACTGCGGGATGGGACATGGCTGTGGGTTACTGTCACAGCCCTGTGCTTTCCCCTTGAAAGTGAGTGGACACCTCAGAAACCACTTTTCTGCTCCTCTGTTTAATGCATCCCAAGGATTTGGGTTTTGTATTCAAGCATGTCGTTAGGGGGACTTTATCTCCCTTCCACGGCATTGCATTGTTGCATTTGGTTCAAAATGCAGTATTTTTCCTGTTTTTGTGCCCCGTTTCTCTTCCCTGTTGCCCATGTGGGGCCAGGGCCACAAGGTGAAGCTAATCCTGTGTTGCAGGACCAGCTTTGTGGCCGTGACCCCACGCTGACAGATGAGTTGACGGCCATCCTCAACGAGCTGACGCAGCTCAGCAAGACCGAGCACTCCAAAGTGGCCCTGAGAGCCCGGCAGGTCAGCAAGCACCGTGCCTTCCCCATCCCTGTCTCCATCCCTGTCCCCCATGGTCCCAGCTGTCTCTCCCCTTGCAGGTGCTCATCGCCTCTCACCTGCCCTCCTACGAGCTGCGGCATAACCAGGTGGAGTCCATCTTCCTCTCTGCTATCGACATGTACGGACACGAGTACTGCCCTGAAAACCTGAAGGTTGGGAATTGTGTGTTTTTCCACAGAGGGAACTTGGGTAGCTTCAGTGAGGAGGTCTGGATGCAAGTGGCTTACTCTTAAAAATAGCCAAAAAAGCAATCAAAGCCTTGCTGCGGTGTCTGTGCGGAGCAGAGGTGGGGAGTTACACCCCATTGCTGCTGATCCCTGTCTCCTGCTCCTCACCCTGTTCAGAAGGGGACTGACATGGTGGTGTCCCCATGGAGGGCTGAATGCCCCATGGCACCCCAGTGACCAGTCCTGCACAACCCCACATTGAGGGACTCCTATGGAATATGCCTGCGATGGGGCAAGAAGGTCCCACTTCATCCTGCCCTAAATTTCACGGTTTTCCTCCCTAGAAATTGATCCTCTCAGAAACTACCATCTTCGATGTGCTTCCTATCTTCTTCTACCACACCAACCAGGTGGTGCGCATGGCAGCTCTGGAGGTGAGGGCTGGGGGGGCCACGGGGGCACGTGAGCTCTGAGGGGTGGCATGGATGTTTGTGGTGCCAGCAGGGAAATGGTGGGACCCCCATTGGTACATCCCAGGTGTATGTGCGGCGCGGGTACATTGCCTACGAGCTGAACAGCCTGCAGCACCGGCAGCTCTCAGATGGCACCTGCCTGGTGGAGTTCCAGTTCATGCTGCCCTTCTCCCACCCAAACAGGTATGGGTGCCCCCGTAGACCTCTCCTGCTCCTGGGACATGATCCTTTTTGCAAAGCTGTTGGGTTTGTATGTTCTCCCTGCAAAACATGAGGACCCTCAGAGGGAGCTGCTTGCCATGCTCTCCCTTTGCCAGTGAACCAGGACAGACCCTCTCCAAGTCAGGATCCCATATGGAACCTGCGTGGTCCCTGTTGAACCCAGGAGTGGTGCCTCCACCCATGGCTGATGGCTGCCTTCCTACCCACTGCAGGATGTCCGTCCCCATCAGCATCTCCAACCCCGACCTGGCCCGGCACAGCACTGAGCTCTTCATGGACAGTGGCTTTTCTCCCCTCAGCCAGCGGATGGGAGCTATGGTGGCCTTTGACAGATTCGAGGACTTCATGAGGTGGGGGTGCAGGGACATGCCTGGCTGGTCATGTACGTGGCTTTTGGGTGCTGCTGTAATCGTTAGAGAGTAAAAATGGGTGGAAGAGCCAAAGCTGGTAGCAACTGGGCCATGCTCACAGCAGCTCCTGTTCCTCTCACAGACAGAGGTCAGGGCCAAGTGGTATTTTCAGTACAACAGTTACCTGGCGGGGACATGACATGTTATCTGGAGACATGTGGAGCCTGGGGGGAGTTTGTCTGGTGTGGGTTAAATATCTTTGTACATTATCACTGCAGTGCTCAAAGCTGGGTTTTATGAGCTGAGGTTTTGCCGTGGGCTGGTGGAGCCTAGCTGAACTGGCATGTGTCCCCAGGATGCTATGCTGGTACCCATGATCCTGCCACAGCAGGTTCCTCCTGCTGTCCCCTTGGGCATGGGGTAGACACCATGTGCTGACTTGTCACCCCATCCTTACTGTTTGAGCAGGAACTTTGATGAAGTGATCTCGTGCTTTGCCAACCCACCTTCAGAGAGCATACTCTTCAGCGAGGCACGAGCTACCGTCTACGAGGAGGAGGATGCCAAGGTGGGCACAGTGCCATCGCTCTCCCCCCAGGTGGTGCTGGGATGGCAGTGGTACTGCTGGTCAGGTTTGACTGGGTGGTTTTGTTGCTAGAATGTTCGTGAGGAGCCAATCCACATCCTCAACATCGCGCTCCGCTGGGCTGAACACATGGAGGATGAGAAGTTGGTGCCCATCTTCAGAGCCTTTGCCCAGTCCAAGGTCTGTTGCTGGGGCTGGACCCCCTTTTTTACACCATACCCCAAAGTGCTGCCTCATCCTTATGCAGTGTTCACCAAAACCCTGCACCCTGTGTCAGCCAGTTGGGTTTTGTTTGCTCCCTTGGTGGAGATGTTTAAGCTCTTGTGACTGGTGGGTCCTTGTGTTCCCATGTAGAAAAACATCCTCGTTGACTGCGGTCTCCGAAGAATCACATTTCTCATTGCCCAGCAGGTGAGTGCAGACTGAGCTGCCAATGGGCAGAGTGGCTTCAAACACATCATGCTTCCACCTCCCCAAAGCCTCTAGAAACATCCATAATACCTCATCGACATAGCATTGGGTGATGGATCTATTGTGCATCAGGAGCTGGGCATTAATTAATGAGGGATTCAATGAATGATTTATCTCCTGTGTAATCCTTTACACTGCTAATGTCTCCAGTAATGCGTGGTTCCTGTGTGGCCACTCCATGGCTTTGAGTTGTCTATAAAGGGCATTGATTACTCCCAGCTCTTTTTCCTTTGTGGGAGGAAGAAGCCTGCAAGGCTGCTTCTTTTTAATGAATTCACTAAAAATCGGAAAAATCCTCTGTGCAAGAGGATTATTCACACTGACCTTTCTCTCCCGTTTGCTTTAGAGGGAATTCCCCAAATTTTTCACATTCAGAGCGAGGGATGAGGTAAGAGCTGTGGTAAAAGCAGGGCCTGGCTAACGCCGAGCTGCCTGGTCGCTGGCTCAACCCTCCTCCTCACCAGTTCGCAGAGGATCGCATCTACCGGCACCTGGAGCCGGCGCTGGCCTTCCAGCTGGAGCTGAGCCGCATGCGCAACTTCGACCTGACGGCCATTCCCTGTGCCAACCACAAGATGCACCTCTACCTGGGGGCTGCCAAAGTGCAGGCGGGCACCGAGGCCACCGACTACCGCTTCTTCATCCGCGCCATCGTCCGCCACTCGGACCTCATCACCAAGGCAAGGCGGCGCCGGGTCCCCTGGGTGTGCGGGCAGAGGTGGGGGTGTTTTGGGTGCAGGAGTTGCTCCGACATCCCCTGATCCACCCGGTGCACTGCAGGAAGCTTCCTTTGAGTACCTGCAGAATGAGGGCGAGCGGCTGCTCCTGGAGGCAATGGATGAGCTGGAGGTGGCCTTCAACAACACCACCGTCCGCACCGACTGCAACCACATCTTCCTCAACTTTGTCCCGACGGTTGTCATGGATCCCTCCAAGGTGTGTTTCTCAGTGTCGTGCTTCCCATCAGTGTAGTGCTGATCCAGAGATGGAGGCTGTGTCATCCCCCATGCTCAGTACTGCCATGTGGATGGGCTGGAACCACCCACACCAGCTGGCAGACCCAGTCCCATCCAGTGCCCGCCCAACCTTGGATGGGGAATGGATTCAGCAGCCCCAGAGGCCCCTGAAGCTTCATTTCTGTGTCAGACCTCCACTGGGGGCTGTTTGCTGGGGAGGTGCTGAGATTTCACGTTTTACAATGAATTGGGACTTTTTGCACAGATTGGGAGAAGTGGACAGTTTGCTGAAGGATGTGGGGCTGAGTGGCAGGTTCTTCCTCTGGGCACTGCATGGTCTGAAGGAGGGGGACTAGGGGGTGTGTGACACCGACTTTTCTTCTCTCCAGTGGAGAGGCTGGATGGCAGCACCAGGCCTTAGAGATGGATGGATGGAGAGAAGGAAGGGGCTTGACCAAAGCAAATCTGAAATAAATGAGGTGGAGATGCAATGGGGCCTTGGCATCATGTACTTGAGGATGGCCACAGACCCATCCCTGTGCTGTCCCTCACCCAGATTGAGGAGTCGGTGCGGTCCATGGTCATGCGCTACGGCAGCCGCCTCTGGAAGCTGCGGGTCCTGCAGGCTGAGGTGAAGATCAACATTCGCCTGACGCCCACTGCCACCGCCATCCCCATCCGCCTCTTCCTGACCAACGAGTCTGGCTACTACCTGGACATCAGCCTCTACAAGGAAGTGAGGGACCCCGGCACCGGCAGCGTGAGTAACCGCCAGCAGCGTCTGAAAGCGGGAACCCAACCATGACTGCTTCAGCTGCTATCAGCTCCAGCAAAGCTTTGGGGTGGTTTCATAAAATCCACGTGCACCTGCAATGCTGGTCTGTCCCCGACCCCCCAGGACTGTGCAGCAGCATTCCCAGGGCTGACCTGATTTTGCTCCTCTCTGCACTGCATTTGTTTGAGCACCTTGGGGTGACACTTTGCTCCACAATTGTGCTGAGCCCCAGGACCGTAGCTGGTGGGTGGTTGAGCAGTTTTTGGACTGGGAGGTGAAGGTCAGTGCTAGGGTGTTACTGGCATTTGCAGCACAGCAGCGTTGCACTGTCCCCTCAACAGCAAAGAGTGGGGTGGAAAATCACAGGTTTTGGTTCAATAGAGCCATGGGCACGAACATCTTGGCCAGGCAAAGCTCAGCAGCACTCCAGCCCTGTGGGGCTCTTGCACTTAGTGTTGTGGAGAAGACATTGAGGGAAGGCAGCCAACGCTCTGCCCTTCTCTCCAGATCATGTTCCAGTCCTATGGGGACAAGCAAGGACAGCAGCACGGGATGCTCATCAACACCCCCTACGTCACCAAAGACCTGCTTCAGGCCAAGCGGTTCCAGGCACAGACCTTGGGCACCACCTATGTGTATGACTTCCCCGAGATGATCAGGCAGGTGAGTCAAGCTGAGTAGAAAAAGACTCCAAATTTGCTTTTCTTCCCCACCCTCCCCAGTATGCCCGTCTGGGGAACCAGCTCATCTCCCCTGAGCTGGCAAATGAGAAAAAGAAAAGAGCCCAAGCCCCAAAGTTTTTTGTTACATTAAGCATTTAAAAACAGATTCTTAGCTCTTGCACACTGCTGTGGAGGATATGAACCAGAAAGCCCTGTGCAGGGAGATCTGCAGCAGGCTGGGGGGCTCTAATACAAAGTTTTACTCCCTCCAAGTCCTAGTCTGCTGCAGGATTGTAGATCTGTGCTTGGCAATTGCTTCGGAGCTGCCACAACCCTGTGCTTTCAGCTTGTTCTGTGCGTGGTGTCTCTGCAGGCTCTCTTCAAGCTGTGGGGCTCCTCGGAGCAGTACCCTAAGGACGTTCTGACATACACTGAGCTGGTGCTGGACTCACAAGGGCAGCTGGTGCAGATGAACAGGGTCCCTGGAGGAAACGAGGTAGTGGGGGATGATTTAGGAATGGGGTGAGAGAGTAGGATGGGGGCAAGCTGTGCTGTGGCAAGTGGGAATGGCTGGTGGCTTCCCCAGTCTGGCTGTATTTGAAGCCCAGGGGATGCTCCTCAAGCAAGCATTCTGTCTGACAGCTAATGCAGTCTCCAGCTCTGACACCATTTTTCTGGAAGAGCCTGCCCTGTGATCTTGCGCTGTTTTTGGGGCAGGTGGGGATGGTTGCTTTCAAAATGAAGCTGAAGACCCCTGAGTATCCAAAAGGCCGGGAAATCGTGCTCATCTGCAATGACATCACACACAAGATCGGCTCCTTTGGGCCAGAGGAGGACCTGGTCTTCCTGCGGGCATCAGAGCTGGCACGGGCCGAAGGCATCCCCCGCATCTACATCGCTGCCAACAGCGGTGCCCGCATCGGCTTTGCTGATGAGATAAAGCACATGTTCCAGGTGGCCTGGATCGACCCTGAGGACCCCTACAAGGTGTGTGGGCACCTCCTCTCCTGCCATCACAGAAAACAACAGAGGATTTATTTGGGGAAGGAAGGATCAGTGCTAAACTGGGAGAGAAAGCTGGGGGTCAATGCAGGGGGGTGAGACCTCACCAGCACCACAGTGGGGTGCTTTCCCCAGTGGGGGGGAGATAAAGGTGCCAGTGCTGGCATGGCTGCTCTGTCCAGCCCTGGTCCCTGAGCTGCTGTTGATGTTGGGTTTGGGTTGGGTTTGGAGAAAGGCCATGTCGCACATGACCATGTGTCCAGGGGGCTCCACAACCCATCCTCCTCCTCTTCATTCCCAGGGGTTCAAGTACCTGTACCTGACTCCCCAGGACTACACAAGGATCAGTGCCATGAACTCGGTGCACTGTGAGCACGTGGAGGAAGGGGGCGAGTCCAGGTGAGCCCCACTGTTTCATGGGGCTCCAAGCTGCCCTGAGCTTTGCCCTGCATTCCTGCTGGGATGCAGCTCCAGCATCCTGCCAGACACATCACACAGCTGGCTGCTTCCCACTGTCCTGTCTGCTCCACCATGGCTCTGTCTTTCCTGCAGGTACGTCCTCCTGGACATCATCGGGAAGGACAATGGATTTGGGGTGGAAAACCTGAGAGCTGCCGGTACCATCGCTGGGGAGTCCTCTCGAGCTTATGATGAAATAGTGACCATCAGCATGGTACAGCGGTGGGCCCTTCCCTTCCTCTGCTCCTCCCTTCTCCCCTCTTTGCCTTTAAGGTCACAAGATGCAACAAGGGACCTGGTGTAACTCCTGTGGAGCCAGGGAACACCATTCTTCTAGTGTTTGCAGACTGTGCTGGAGACCTGTCTCTCCAGTAACCCTGCGTGTCCTTTTGTGTGCACCCAGGTGACCTGTCGTGCCATCGGGATCGGTGCGTACCTGGTGAGGCTGGGCCAACGTGTCATCCAGGTGGAGAACTCCCACATCATCCTCACTGGTGTCACGGCTCTCAATAAGGTACTGTGCTCTGGCTGTGTGTCCTCCCCCAGCACTGTCCCTCATGCCACTGCATGCGTGTCTCCTGGGAAGAGGTGGCTGTTCTCTGTGTGTCACCTCATGGGACCCGTCTGGCTGAGCAATAGGGGAACCTGCAACTGGTTCAAGTCTCACTGAGAAGTGAGAGAATGCCACCAGCAGCTATTTGGTATTGCTTTAGGGGCCAGCTCATGGTGCACCACTCCTTGGGCAGGGTGGGATTGAGCTGCCATGGGGACTGTTCAGCTCTGGTCCCAGGAACAGGACCCATCTCTGGGCAGAATTGCACTGGTTTGAGCTGACTTGAAACCTACTTCCTCTTGTCTAAAGCAGGATCCCTTTGCTTTAATGCCAACCTGGTAGGCAGAGGTGGAAATTCAGCCTCAAACCAGGGGCTACGTGCCTGTACAGAGGTTTGACTTAACAAACAGAGCAAGAAGGAGCCGCTCCTGTGTGAGCAGAGACCGATCTGTGTTTCTGTTAATCATCCTGAGTAGGTGCTGGGACGTGAGGTTTACACATCCAATAACCAGCTGGGAGGTGTGCAGATCATGCACAACAATGGTGTTTCCCATGTCACTGTCCCGGATGACTTTGAGGGGGTCTACACCATCCTACAGTGGCTCTCCTACATACCCAAGGTAGGAAGGTGCTGCAAGACAATGGTGTGGGGTGTTACCCCATATCTGGCTGGTGACCTGCCCTTCGGGGCTCTCCCTTGCAGGATAACAAAAGCCCGGTGCCCGTCGCTGCCATAAGTGACCCCATTGAAAGAGAAATCGATTTTGTCCCTTCCAAAGTCCCCTACGATCCCAGGTGGATGCTGGCAGGGAGACCCCATCCAAGTAAGTGAGGGTGGTCTAAGCCCTCTTCAGCAATGCTCACAAATGTGTCTTGTGGCTGTAAACCCTCCATTTTGGTGGAGAAGGTGCTTTTTGCTGTGAGTCGGTGCACAAGGGACCTTCAGTGCTCATTGTTGTGCCACTCTGCTTTTTCCTGTGCTCTGCAGCTCTCAAGGGGACCTGGCAGAGTGGTTTCTTCGACCAGGGCAGCTTCCTGGAGATCATGAGGCCATGGGCTCAGACAGTTGTGGTTGGTAGAGCGAGGTACTGCTGGGAGCAGGGAACGGAACCCCAGGGCAGAGAGTGATGGAGAGAGGTTGTATGCATGGGTCAAGCACACTCAAGCCCTGGCCATGGCACTGCTCTTGGGATGGTGATGGAGGGAACCGCTCTGGTTGGGTTGGGGTGAAACATGGAGGGGAACTGGCCTCTGCTGAGATCACCCTGCCTTACTGCAGGCTGGGAGGCCTCCCGGTGGGCGTCATCGCTGTTGAGACCCGCACTGTGGAGGTGACGATACCTGCAGACCCTGCCAACCCGGACTCAGAGGCAAAGGTGTGTGGGGAGACCTTAGTGTGGCTGAGTGGCAGCCAGGAGGGGGCTGGAGGGGAGAGCTGGGAAAAAGATTAGTGTAATCCTTTGGCATGTCTTGATTTTCCTTGAAGACTGGTGAAATCAAGGGTGTTTGGTCAGTGTGTTTTCTTCCAACTCTTGCACACCACGTGTCACCAAGCTGCCAGCATGGTGTGCCAGGAAACACCGACACCAGTCTCAGCACTGCTGCTTGCCATCTTTTGCAGATCATCCAGCAGGCAGGGCAGGTCTGGTTTCCAGATTCTGCTTTTAAAACAGCCCAAGCCATTCGGGACTTCAACCGGGAGCATCTCCCACTGATGATCTTCGCCAACTGGCGAGGCTTCTCCAGTGGCATGAAAGGTACTTATTCTTGGGGTGCCCACATCTCTGTGCTGTGTCATACTGCCAGCATTCCTGCCACCCCATGGGGTCCTGGGGTGACCCAGCCTGTCAGGGTGCTGCCTGCCCCACTCTGGGATGTGGCATTGGGCTGGGGAGGTGCTAGAGCATCATCAGGACCTCGGTCTCAGGGCTCAGTGGCTTCCTGCTGGGCTGTTTTGGGGGTGCTTGTTTGGTCTCTCCAATGGAGAAGGTGGCTTTGGGCAGTTGGGAGGAGGCAAGGACCAATAGCCTGGTCCACAGCGATTGGGGCACCCAGGCACTGCTTCCCTTTGGCTTTCAGACATGTACGACCAAATGCTGAAGTTCGGTGCCTTCATTGTCGATAGCCTCCGGGATTTTAAGCAGCCTGTCCTGGTCTACATCCCCCCACATGCGGAGCTGCGGGGAGGCTCCTGGGTGGTCATCGACTCAACCATCAACCCCCTCTACGTGGAGCTCTACGCGGACAAGGAAAGCAGGTCAGTTTCCAAAATACATGTGTGTCCTCCTGCATCCAGCAAAGGCTGTGGGCGAGTAAAACATGGTCCTGGGGATGAGGAGGCCTTTTCTGTTACCTGAATTAATGCACACTGGAGCAAGCTGTAAGGAGTGGGAGGATAGACAAGAGTCTTAGACTGGAAACAAAGCCCTTTTAGGTTTTCTCTCTCCCAAATTCTTAGGAGAGAGAGTTGTGCTGTCCTTGTTCCAGGTCCCTGCTTTATCAAGCTTTCATTCCAGGGGAGGCATTTTGGAGCCTGGAGGAACAGTGGAGATCAAGTTCAGAAAGAAAGATTTGGTGAAGACTATGAGAAGGATCGATACGGTCTATGCCAAGCTTGTTGAGCAGCTGGGTAAGGGAAGGGCATTTCAGCTTGTGGGCATTGGTAGGGGTAAGTTAGAATGAGAGGGTCAAACACTGTGGTGGCAACCACCAGGAAATCTTTTAGTGTTCCTCTGTGACAATTCTTTATGGCTTTTTCTGATGGTGGAGCCTGCCAAGGGGATGTGGTGCTACTCTAAAACACCTGTATCTCCTGGGGGCTCTGTAAATGGAGCTGGATTTTTCTTCCATGCTTTGAGATGAAGAATGGCAGTGGCCATGCTGAGTCAGTACCTGATGAGACAGCACACAGTCATTACAGAGCCACACAGAAGTTGGCTTTAATGCACTGGGTCTCCTTTCACCCGTGATGGGGTCCTGTCTGCAGCGGATGGAGGGGCTGCTTTGGGAGGTCCTTGCCCCCATGCTCCTCCATCCTGCTAAAACATAGTCCTGCAAAGTCCTTGAAAATGCCACCTCCCACCTCTCTTGCAGCAGGGGCCCCTTTGTGGCCATGGCCTTTTGTGACTGGGCTCTGAGCAGGGCTGTAAATGTGACACAGCAAAGGGACATGACACTGGGTGCCCCATTTCCTGGTGGGGTGGCTGAAGTAGAAGCCCAGAGCAGACTCCAGACCCTGCAGTGACTCATCACAGGGGTGGTGGATGGGCTGCTCAGCACAGCATGTCTTGCAGGGACCCCCGAGCTGTCCGAGCTGCAGCGCAGGGAGCTGGAGAAGCAGCTCAAGGCCCGTGAGGACCTTCTCCTGCCCATCTACTACCAGGTGGCCGTGCACTTCGCCGACCTGCACGACACCCCAGGCCGCATGCAGGAGAAAGGCGTCATCACGGTGAGCTGGGGCACTGGTGGCAGTGGGAGGGGGCTCAGCACAGGGGTGGTGGCAGTGACAGCATGAAGACAGGAGGCACAGTCATCTCCTGAGGGTCTGGGCTGGTGCAGAGAGCAGGACCTGGGGCAGGAATGGCTCCAGCCCAGCAGAGGTGCCTTCAAATCTGCCAGTGTGAGCCGTGAGCAAGCAGTCGCTGCACGTCAGCTCCTCTTCTTTTGTGCAAAGGTGAACCTGGATTGTGTTCCTGTTTCTGCAGGACATTCTGGAGTGGAAAAACGCCCGGTCCTTTCTCTACTGGCGGCTGCGACGGCTGCTGCTGGAGGAGATGGTGAAGGCAGAGGTCCTGAAGGCAAACAGTGAGCTGAGCCACATCCACATCCAGTCCATGCTGCGGCGCTGGTTCATGGAGACAGAAGGAGCTGCAAAGGTACCTCCAGCCCGAGGTGTCCCTGCAGCCCTGAGCCTGGGACTGTCTCTTCAAATTGGGTGACCTCAGTTGGTCTTCAGGAGTAGCAAGGTGACCCCCAAATAAATGTTTTCAACCTGCAAATAGGGCTTTCCAGGGCAGACATGAGACCTGGTTTTTTTCCTTTGAGCTCCTCTCAAATGCAAGCACCATGACACTCACCTCACGAGGTTGCTCCTGTGCTTGCTCCCCAGGGCTACCTCTGGGACAACAACCAAGTGGTGGTGGAGTGGCTGGAGAAGCACATGCAAGAGGAGGATGGCACCCAGTCAGCCATCCGGGAGAACATCAAGTACTTGAAGCGGGATTACATGCTCAAGCACATCCGGAGGTGAGTGGCTGCAGGAGTCGGGATGCAAAGGGCAATGCTGTCCCCTGGGCTGGGGGACAGAGGGTGGTGGAGATGAAGCAGTTCTTGCTTTGTCCTCTAAAGCAGCTGCCCTCTCCCATCTGCCTTGCAGCTTGGTCCAAGCCAACCCCGAGGTGGCCACAGACTGTGTCGTCCAGATGGTTCAGCACCTCACCCGTGCACAGAAGGCCCAGGTTGCCCGGCTCCTGTCGACGGTGGATAATGACAGCCCATCTTGAGCCAGTGGCCTGCAGGGCAATCGCCATGGGGCAGGAGGGGAATGAGGCCAGACCTCACCTCCCCACCTGGTTCATCTGCCCTCAAACTGAAGCCTTGGACCTTACTCATGTGCCTAAATAAAGGATGCCAGTCTTTGTATTTTAAGCCGTGAAGATGGTGTCTCCATCAGTGCAGAGTTCCTTCTGGCACTGGGGGTGTTCGACAGAGGGGTGGCTTGGCAGAAGATAAGCCTGTCCCAAGCCGAGCCTGGACCTGGTACGGTTGGTTTTAAAAATAATTTAAAATCTTTTAATGTGATTTAGTTGGCCTTAGTCTTTAAAACGAGCACCAGTGTCAGACGTGAGACTGGATGGAGCTGGAAGAACAAACCAACTGGCTCAGGCACAGGGGAGCAGGACAAAGGAGAAGGTCCCTGTACGGCCATATTGAGACTGACCAGGCACCAGCACAAGGAAATGTAAACCCAGCTTAAGAACCAGTCTCAAACTGATGTTTTATAATAAACTCAGGAACTGTGAGGAGCAATTTGTCTCATCCTCCCCCCTCGTTGGGCAGCGATCAGTCCATGTGACTATGAGGAGCTGATGGCCCAGAAAAGACATCAGTGCGCCACGCTGGGAGCTGCTGCAGCAGGGACACCAACGAATCCACCACAGCTTGACTGACCCAACTGTTCCTCTCACCCATCTCGTGTCCTTTGTGGCTCCTGCCACAGCTCCCTGGAGTGTTTTCAACCTGTGGCTCCTGCAGAAGACGGAGAGGAGGGAGGACACAGCCCTGGCTGCCCCAGTGACCTGGTTCCTCCACTGACCCGGATGAGCTCCCGTCTGCTCGGACCTGTATTTTGCTTCTTGGGTTGCCTTTAAGCAGCTTGGTTCATGGAGGAGAAACTTGAACCTGTGCTGTCCAGTGCCTCTGGCTGTGCAGGTGCATCATTCCACCAGCGCAGGTTTGGCTTTGGCTCGCAAAGGTGGAGGGGATGAAAAGTGG
>BJBW01001350.1:88025-101724 GCA_004320125.1 Scolopax mira
CAGCCTGGGCCAGGCTCTCACCACCCTCACACCAAAGAATTTCTTCCTAAAAGCAAGCACAGCCACGTGCTTTTGCCACAGCTGTCACCATGCGAGATGCAGCTCAGAAGGGAGGCCTCAGCTGTGCAAAGAGCAAAGAAATACCATCTACTACCCCTAATGGAACTAAAAAAGTGACCACATGGACTCACACAGAGTGACTCAGCCACCACTGGGCAGCTGGCCCACAGTCAGGGAGCTAAGTGTCCTCAGTGGGGCTCCTGCTCACAGGGATTCCTGCTCTTTCTATTTGTGGCTCAAGCGACGTTCACACGAGGGACTCCTGAGAGTTTCAATGGTGCATTTCACAGAAGCACAGAATGATACGGGGTTGGAATGGACCTCTGGAGATCATCTCATCCAACCTCCTGCCAAAGCAGCTTAGAGGAGGCTGTTGCAAGGTGTGAGAGCTCTGCAATGGCCAGCTCTTTTCCATATTATTTATTTAAAATTCATGCATTCCTGTCCAAATAGCCTTTTTTTGTTTTCCCTTGCCTCTCCTATGGCAAGGGAATGCATAAAAAGATGGCAAAAGCATAATAGGAGGGTTACGAAGATGATCAGAGGGATGGAGCACCTCATCTATGAGGACAGGCTGAGAGAGCTGGGGTTGTTCAGCCTGGAGAAGAGAAGGCTCCGGGGAGACCTTGTAGAAGCCTTTCAATATCTGAAGGAGCAACAGGAGAGTTGAGGAGGAACTCTTTGTCAGGAGGTGCAGCGACAGGGCAAGGGGTAAAACTTTTAAATTGGAAGAGGGGAGATTTAGATTAGACACCAGAAAGAAATTCTTTGCTGTGAGGGTGGTGAGGCACTGGAACAGGTTNNGGTGGGAGGTGTCCCTGCCCAGGGCAGGGGGTTGGAACCTGCTGATCTTTAAGCTCCTTTCCAACTCTAACCATTCTATGATTCTATGAATATAAGCCCTACCTGGGTTAGCCATGCTCCTGTGAATAGCAGCCAGGTCCTTCCGCTTCCACTTCTGCATCTCCTCTTCCATCTTGTCGATCTTGGCGGGATTGAGAGCCCAGAGGCAGCCTTTGCGAGAGGTGCCGCTCATCTTGTTCTCCACCTTCTCGAAGCACTTGTTGAGGGACAGGTTGTGGCGCACGGAGTTCTTCCAGCCATCGGGGGCTGTCTGGAAGACACAGGAGGACGTTAGTGAAATAAGCCATGGACAAAGTATTTGTGATGTTCCACTCCCACCCTCTGGCTGGTCGCATACCTTGAAGTAGGGAAAGTGCTCCTTCATGAAGCTGTAGATCTCGCTCACGGGGAGACTGCCTGTTTTGCTGTTCTTCAGCGCCATGGCAATCAGACAGCTACAAGACAGAGAAATACAGAAAATAACAACAGGTTGCATATTCTTAGCCGTCGTTCCGGTCTAGCAACTCCGAGCCATCTCTTGAGACACCAACAGCTGGATTTCGAGATTATTCAATATTAATTCAGATGGGGGGATTACTGCTCTCAAGCTCTCAGGAGCCACCCTGTGATCCTGCAGATCTTACTCCTCTCTGCTATTGCTCTACCTTCACGCTGATGTCCAGGAACTGGTTTTCTTGTTCACTCCTGGCTGGATGATGGGTTTTTTGTTCCCCTTGAAAGGTCTCTTGTGTCTATCGAACCTACAGCGTTACAGTCATCCCAGTGTGGGCTGTAGGCGATGGGCTGTTCTGCCCCCTACTCACCTGTAGGAATAGATGGGCTTGGGGTAATGCTTCGGGTGCAGTTCCTGGGCAGAGAGAGGAGCCAGTCGTGGCTGAGGAAAGTGTGGCTGAGTCCCGTAGGGCGCGCTGTAGATCGCTGCCAGGTTGCACTGCGTGCAGAAGGAAAAGAAAGAAAATATCGGATGCAAAACGTCCACGGCTACGTAGGTTTTAGGGATATTTTACTGTTTTTTCTTTTAAGAGAGATCTAAAGATGATCTTGGTGGTGCATTAGGACACAAGGAAATAACTGTACCTGCGGCGTGTTCTGTGCCAGGGCGAACACTTGCTGTGAATGAGGAGGAGGAAAGAGTTGTTGCTGTGTTTGTAAACTGGGAGATGGCTGCCCACCTACAGCGTACTGGCTCATCTGCTGAGATAGAGACAAGACGTGTCGGTCTTGAAATCACCAACATCTTTTCCCCAAGAAGTGTTGCAATACAGAGGCCTGCTCTTACGTTTGCTCCGTGTGTTGAAATGGAGTTGAGTCCCAGGACGGCCTGCGGCAGGCTGGCCTGGACATGAATCATTGCTCCAGGTGCTCCTGCCGAGTGCATGTTGCTGGTGACAGGACCTGTTTTGGAGAAAGCAGGGGCAATGAGTGTTCGCAGGGCAGCACGCTTCAGAGAAGAGAGCTGCCGTTTGTTTTTAATGGAGGTGGTTGAACAGAGCTGAGCTCTGGAGTGGATAATCACACCTTTCCATCCCCCAAAGCACCCAGAGCCTTTCACGAATGGCTAAGATGACATCAGGGAATGAAAGACGACAGCCGTTTAACAGAACGGGGTGGTGTTACAGACACTGTGTCTTACAAAAGAAAAAAAAAAACCAAAACATATTCATCTCTCTTGGAACTCCAGAAGGATTTCTGCTCCAAAGCGAGGAAGCTGCTCCACTGAGCTCCCTGCGCAGAGCACCTCGGGGAACAAGTGTGTTTACCTAAAGGATGGTCACAGAGGAAGGACAGACATCCATCCAGTGAACACAGGCTGTAAGTCTGCATGAAGCAAACGGGTATGGGGCAAGCAAGATACTCTTAATTTTATCAATGTTGAAACAAACAAGAGAGACTAATTACCTAATTTCAAAGCTGTTGAAAACCTCTGAAATGCAAGTCTTAAATACCTTGGCCCAAGGTCACACAACAGGGCACCAGCAGCTACCCTGAGCAGAGGAGCCAATCGGTTCCTAAGGTCTCTGTGGTGGCTGACAGGGCTCTGAGCCTCTTGAAATGAAGGAAGTGTGTCAGCAACAGCTTTATCAGAAGACAATGGGCTCCAGGTCCTCTGACAGTAAATGAAAGTGGGGAGACCTTCTCACTCTACAACTACCTGAAAGGAGGTTGTAGAGGTGGGGGTCAGTCTCTTCTGTCAAGTCCCAGGTGATGGGACCAGAGGAAATGGGCCTCAAGTTGCACCAGGGGAGGTTCAGATTGGAGATTAGGGACGATTTTGACACTGAAAGCCTTGGAATGGGCTGCCCAGGGAAGTGGTTGAGGCACCATCCCTGGAAGTGTTCAAAAGACGGGTTGATATAGTGCTTAGAGACATAATTTAGTGGGTTTTGTATGGTTTTCTTTTGTGTTGGTTTCTTATTGTGTTTTTTGTTGTTTGGTTGTTGTTTTTTTTTAATCAGAGTTAGGTTCATGGTTGGACTAGATGGTCTTAAAGGTCCCTTCCAACCCAGACAATTCTATGATTCTATGAAACGTACTAATAGGAAAGCTAGCCGGGGGGTGAAGAAAGGGGCTAGGAGGCCACGTCCTTTGAAGAGTAGTTATTCAACATCCTCACAGTTTACCTGTCTGTGGCAGCATCCCGTTCTGGGCACCAAGGCTAAAATCCATCCTTCCACTGGCCATCTGCTGTAACCGAGGAACATCAACGGACGTCAGCCACGACAAGGACTGCAAGTCACCAGGGAGGTCATCCTCACTCAGCTGGGAGGGGTCAGATGCCAAGAGTCTGCAAAAGAGCAGGAAAAGTTAGCAAGGAGCAGAAATGCTGCCACACCAGCCCTGGTAAGACTGGGATAACTGGGATGCCAAAGCTCACATAGTGTCAGGCTGGAATTCCGTTTATGGAATTCAGATGCAACCTCTGGCTTCACCACTGGCTGGTCACCGCTTCCCTTTGCCTACTCACGTGTCCCTTCATACAACTGGAAACATTTTGGTAAAGAAAGCCTCTTATGTGGTATTTGCAGGGGGAAAAGGCATAAGAACCCATAAGAAGAAACACTGCCCAGAAACAAAACCAAAGCTGGTTCGTAATTTTCATATTTGTCAGAAATTGGTACTTGTTTGAACCTTGACATAGAAGGACTGAGCAGCAGAGAGCTGCTGCAGAAAAAAAGACTTTTCAGAATGAACGGCTGATCTATTCAGATACATGAAGTTATTGATACTTGAGAAGAAACCATGAAGCACATGAAACAATTTTTTAGGTGGTTTTTGACATACTAAAGGATCAAAAAGGATGAAAAGCTAGTGATGGAATGCACAGTAACACCCTTTAGCAACAAAAGTGAGGCATAATCATGACAGGCTGCTTTTGTTTTAAAACTCTGGCTTTGATACATTCTGCATGCTCCATCCCACCTGGTTTGTTTTGCTTCTGATAGAGTGCCTGGTACACAGCTGAAATATTGGAATATATTTACAGTACTCAAAAATTCCCATGTGGTAAAAACTCCCATTAAAGTCAACAGAAGAACTATCACGAATGAAGGGCTAAATTACTTTTTAAACAGTTTTACAGAAGTCATGGGTATCTTGAGGAGTAAAGCAGCAATTAGAACATGTCAGGAAGGGATCGTTAGATACCCAGGGTAAATCCAAAGGGATTCAGGTCCACGAAAACATCTTTCTCTTTCAGAAGAACATGGTTTAGTTGGATGTAGTTGATTTTGCTTTCAAAACAAGGGCTTTAAAAGGCTCTCTCATAGAAATGTTGAAGCCAGCTGCGTGGTACTAATGCAAGTTCGTTGCCAAATGACGATGCAGAAACCTTAAATAAATCTGGTCTCTTGCTGAAGCATCTTTTATGTTTTACACCATTCTAAAGCAGCTTAAAAGAACAAGCCAGAACTCTAGTGCCTGCCTGCCCAGGAGCTTTCAGCTCCTCTATTCATGATGCCCAGAAACACATATCAAAGTTCCCTGAACTATTATCTGGAAGATCTTTAAAGCAGAATGCAATTTATTTGTTTGTAAAAAGATTCTGAAAAGAAAAAAAAAAAAAAAAAAGAAAACCAACACATGACCGGGAGCCAAAAGCTCCAATCCCGGCCAAAAACCATCTTCAAAACTCTCTCCCAGCCAACCCTGTTTTCTTTCTCCTACTGTAGTTATAGTGCAATAATTAGCATTGCCATGGTTACCGCTGTTCAGTTATTTTGTGAGGCCTGGGACTTAAATACATAAAAAGACTTATCAGGTGACGGCTCTCCCGGCCTGGAGATTGGCTGGATTGGAAGTAAACAGGAGCATTAAATGATTTGAAAACTGGGCAGGCTCATGTCGTTTTGCAACAGTTGGGCCCATTCATGGGAAGCCGATAACCCATTGTGCGGCCAACGACTGCTGCCCGGTGGCACGTGGCCTCGATTGTTTTTTGGGGATTCTTGCTTAATTGTTTTTTTCCTCCCCCCCCCCCCCCCCCCCCCCCTTACCCTCCCTTTCTCCTTTTTACAAAGTTCACATTAATCTGGCTGAATGACAGGCGACACACAACACGCATCCACATGCCATCTGGCACCCTCCGTCCCTGCCAGTCCTCCCAGACAAGTCAGCTCCTTCAACAAACAAGGGGGTCAGATGGGCGGCGAGGGTCAGCCCCCACCGCACACGCCTCCTGTCAGGCCCTGAATCCACCACGGGACGAGCATCTCCCTCCCCACCCGCGGGAGTCACCGAGATGCTCAGCAGCCTTCCCAGCTTTAGATTTTTGGGAAACGGCAGCCTCCCACCCTAAACGGACCCATCCCGTGCTCCTTCCAGGTGTGGGAAGGACTGGTGGTGCCCCGGGCACGCTTGGATGCCATCAGAAGGTTGAACCACAACTCTCCATCCTGACAGTTATCATCACACAGGGTCCTCCCAGCATCCTCGTGAGGCTCCCTCCCTCTCGCACCCACTCCAGGGGTGCCAACGAGGGCGAGGAAGGTGACTGCATTTTTAAGCTGATCTATCAGTCATTAAGCTCCATTTTAAACAGAGGCGAAGATGCAATAACATATAAGAACTAGACAAAGCATGTGAACCAGCTCTTTTTCCAAGACAAAGATGTTTTCTTCCCCACCCCATCCTTGCATAGCATGGTTGTTTGAATTTGAGTTTTCAGTTCTTTTAAAACTACCTCTGGCTCTTCACTTGCACCTTACTTTGTTAGGTGTCAGAATAACTTTTCATTAACAATGGGGGGAAAAAAAGCGTATTTAATCAGAATAAGATACTTCACATTTAAGGATTATTCTTCAGGTAGTCTTCAAAACCAATGTTGAAACCTCACATATCTTGATGAAGGTGAAACTGCTTAAAGTTATGCCCATCCCTGCCTGACTGAGGAGCTTTAAATGCCCAGATATATTCTGCAGCATAAAACCGGCTTATCTCACGGTACACGGGCTCAATGAGTGTCCTGCTTTTAGTGAAAAAATGCTAATCTGTTTCTGGAGAGAGAGAGAGAGCTCTGCAGCATAATACCTAACATTTTAATCTCACAGGGTTCAGTCTTTCTGACCTGAAAAATTGCCTGTGCCAAGCCAACTACAGATAAATAAGTACAGACTGTCATACCGTGTGTGCTGTGATCCTGTTCCCCTCCACCGCCCTTTTGCTCTCACTTTTGAGGGTAAACTCCAGGAGTCAGAGATCCTGCCTTTAGATGGGTGCTCGCAGCCCCTGGCACAATGGGGCACTGTAGTAAAAGCAGCCATTTCCTTTCAATGCATGTAAATGAGATAAATAGTGATACGCTATAATTAATGCACTCCCCTGAAAACGTCCCCAGCTGCACATTCCCCGGGGCCGAACGACTAAACGCCTGTGAAGAGGTGGTTACAGTCACACCAAACCTGTTGCAAACATGACATTATTTTTAAAGGTGTGGTGAAATGAGGCAACTCCATTTTTACCCGGCTCCTTCCAAAGCTCTGCAGGAGAAAACACCCTTCTGTTTCCACGCGTTTCTGTCCTAGAAAGGCACCTGCATTAGTAGGAATCCAGGTGACGCTGTGGATCTATGTCCCAGTTGTCCTCGGCGTGTCTGAGGACACTGACCTCCTGGGAAAAGTGCCCTGAGAGCTATGATAGGTGACATGCTCAGTGGCAGCATTAGTCTTTGCTATCTGCTCCATCATACCATCCCCAAAATATTTATCCAATCAGGGAGATAGGTCTCGGCCACCAGCCAGCCCGCACAAAGTTTACTGTTCCAGAATTGGGAAAAACATCCCTTGGAATGAAACCCCTTTCCAGATCTCCACGTACTGAGCTCCAGACCTTGTCTCTGGAGGCTATAGGGACCATCTCTTCAACAGCATCATCCAATAGTCTGCCAAACAAGTGGGATAAAACTAAAGGAAAGCCCAGAAACAAGAAGCATATCCTTAAGATATTTCATCTCCAAATAGTTTAGCCCATAACCGCGGGTTTCAGGTTTGGATACGGTGCACAGAGTTACACATTTCTACCCATATTGCACCATTCCCCTTTCAGAAGACTCCGGAGTCTGTCCCTGAAAGACACAAAGTGCTCAAACTGGTTGATGTTGTTGGGTGAACGCAACGCTACAGGTTCTCTCCGAGGGATTAGCACATGGTGGTGGCTCCTTATTGCCTCTGTTCTAAACAAAGCCAGAGCAAACACCACGGTTGCGTTTGCCATATTCAACCCCAACCAGAGTTTTGAGATGTCTCTCACTCAATGGACAACTTTTATCACCATTGCCAGCACTGACATCTGAGCTTTCTCCTGCTTGCCTAATGCAACTGCTCAACGAGTAGGAGCAATCAGGGGTGACAGATTCTTAATTAGCACTTTGCAATGTTTATCCAGCGTGAGCGACAACTGAACAGGAAGAGTCCTAAGAAAACCTCTTCTTGAAGCGGTGACAAGATGATGGTTTTCTTTTGTCTGGGATTACGTAAAGGCCTCAGAACAAGCACAATTAATTTCTCACATGTAAGACAATACAAGGAAAATATTTCTGGTTTGCGGCTCTTCAGCTGTCTCCCTGGTCAGAAGTATTCTCTGTCTTGCTGAAGGAGTCACCTTCTCCTTTCGATCTTTACTCCATCTGCTCTGCTCCTTCCCTCTATGCACTTCTCTTCCCACCTTCCTTCCCTGCAGGTGCTTTTCCTGGCACTAGGTTCTGGTTTCCACACTCACAACCCCCTGCCTCTCTCCTCCCTGTTTTCTCCACCAGCTCCTCTCCTGCTTCAGCCACAGGTCTCACCAGAGCTCTCGGTCTGTGATTCCTCTTCCAGGCACAGCACCCGTCCAGCCCCAAACCACCAGCCCACCTTCCTCCTCCCTCTCTTCACGTTCTTTGAGTCATTTCTGGCCTTGCTAGGAATAAGAACAGAAATTAAGCAGTTTTCCAGGGACAAACAGAAAGCCCCTCCTCGGCTACAGCTCAAGAAATTTTGGCTTTTAGGAACCAAATCGGATCATTACCCTGTCAAATGTCACCATCCTCCTTTTCTTGCACCATGGTTCAGACGAGGATTCTCCAAAAACCTTCTGCAAAGGTGCTTGGCACTAACAGAACAGGCTATGGATGTGCTCCTGGAGACTTTTATACACTTCAGCTCCGAGTTTCACAACCCCTCATTACATCATTTTGGTATGGGATGAAGGGAAACCGAATTACAAGTGACCTTCATCATTTGTTTAAGTCTAAGAGGAAATTAGCAGCAATGTCAGCTCTGAAGTTCCTGCCTCTCCTCTCCCTGCTGTGCTTTCCCCACAAAACCACCCCTAGGTTCGGATTTGCCAGATGCAGTCGGTACCTGGCTGACCATGCAATCAGTTTTGCTAAAAAAAAAATTTAAAAGTTACAAAAAAAAAACCCCCTCTGTGGCTAGTGTCAAAATAAGCTTCTCCTCAATGCAAAAATGTGTTGAAGTACCTGGCACTACAGGAATGTTTTCTATAAAAATCAGTTGCATAGTCTACCTGGGAAGCTACTTTTTTTTCTTTAACGTTGCTTCAAATGCTGTTTATTAGCCCTGAAGTGATCTAGCTGTCTGGGACTTTGTGTAGTTCTTTACTCCAGTGTAAAGGGAATTAAAAAAAAAAATATACTGCCGTCTGTTTTGCACTGTTGTAAGAATGCCTCTCACTTGCATCAGGTGCTGCTGCGATCCTGCAGCAATTCTGCTTCTGCACACAGGAGGTGTTTTTTTAAAATAGGTAAAATAAGAGTGGTGTGGCCCCAAGCACCTCACAGGACTGCTCAAAACATCCAAATTCCTTTTCTGCTTTCTTGTTTAGAAAGGTAACAAGTGCCTTTTTTGAGGGAGGAGATGATAAACTCAGTCCTGGTTTCACTGGAGGCAGACGAGTCTGAGAAGCCTGGAAGATATTGCCTGGGTCCAACCCAGTCCTTCCCAGCTCTGCTGCAACTGCAAGACAGTTTGAGGAGCAAGGGCCACAATTTTTTTTATTAATACCGATTAGCACATTTCAGGAACTGCATAGGAAACAGTCGAGCTAATCCACTTAAATCAATCCACAGTGGCCCGAGTTTGACTGATTCCTAGGAGGTTTCTCACATTTTTTTGAAAGAATGAAGCAACTACTGTGATGAAATTCCTCCGACACATCGAGTCATTATCTCATTCCCTGTCAGACACACATGGTGTCAAGGGAATGGACAGTGACATTTTCTCCAGGAACAATTACGGTTTCGTTAGTTATGCATTTGTAACCTTTTGTCTGCAGAAATGTCCTTCATGCAAACTCCCAGACTCCGTCCATCCCCGGAGGTGACAATCTGGAGGCCCGAGCCGTAGCTGGCTCTCCAGAAACCAAAGTGCAAAGCCAGATGTGAGAGCACCACTCAGGAGAGCTAAAATGCACCCTGTGTCAGAAAGAGAAAGACCTTTCACCATTTTCCACCACTGCAGTGTGCTCACATCCAGAACACAGCAGTTGTGTCTTTATGTGTCTATATTTCATAATATGGTTTTATGTTAAACTATGCTAGCATAATTACTACAATAAAAAATTAATCTGACTATTAGCTAATGGATATAGACCAATTTTTTTAAGAATCAAAGGAGCAATAAAAACAGGATTAAGGATACAGACTACTAGTACGTTGAACCATTAACAACTGAGTAACAAAATCTGACAATAAAGATATCTATTTAAGACTTAATTCCTGTTTAATGTGTATAGAAAATGTATTGCAAGGCCTTCAAGTACTACATAAGGCTTCTAATAACTGGAAATACATAGTAATACCAAAGACAAACACGGTCCTTACACAAAAGATTGAGTCATGAAACATGAAGTTAATTTATCTTGTTGATCTAGGGTTAGATTTTCTTCTCAAGTACCATTATTTCTTCAAATTGAATTATAAGTTTTAGTTATTTCTTTCAAAAATAGATGCCACATTGTTAGATAGAATGATGATCTGATTCCTTAAATTTGGATTTTTCACATATGCCAAATAATCCTTTCCAATGGCCTGGGGTTTTTGTTATGATTTATTATATGATATATAATAAACCACACATAACTATACCTAGTTAGGGAATGGGATAGTTCCTGAGAAAAATAAGCAGGCTGCTGCTTATTTGAAAATGAAGAATGTTAATTTATGATAATATTGAGCCTTCTTTGGGAGAGAACTTGCAGGTCTTTAAGTGTTCTTGGAATCTTAGGCCAGGACCACTTTGCCCCTCCCTGGGGCTTCTACTGCTCAAGACCTGGCCACTAAATCTGATTCTGCACTTCTGTACATCACAGTACATCATCTGCTCCTCTTGCACTGCTTACGTGTGTTAAATCCAGTTAGACTGCAAAAGGATACATTGCAGATTTCTACTAAAAACATGGCTTGAAGACCACTGCATTCACGAGCTGAAGAACCTTCAGAATTTCTCAGAGACCAGCTCCGAGCTCACTGAAGACCATGAGAAGTCTCCATGGCATAGTAAATGCATAGTCTGCCTAGTGCTTTGATTTAAACATCAAAATATTTACACTAAAACATAATGTTAGGTTATTAATTATAACTAACAAGAATAAGGTGTTAAGGGTTACAAAATCACAGTGTGTTACAATTCTTTTTTATTCCCTGAAATTTAAAATGAAATCATTAGAAATATTTATCACTAGTACAATTATGAAAATATTGAAGGTAGAGATATTTTCTTTGGGAGACTAAGACAGGCTCAGAGGAAATATTGCTTTGCATTGGTAGCCAGGCAGTGACAGAACCCTAAAACACAGGCATCACAGAAGATATGATGGATCTTCATCCATCCTGAACAGCATGATGCTTTATATCCCACAGTGGAAGAGATATTTGTCTCAAATCATTTTACTATGGTGCACATAGTCCCTGGACTTTGCAAGCAATGTCTGTTCCTCATCACTACTCTACATGCAACATCACATTTACTCCAGATGCTTTGGATCCACAGAATTCAAAGATCTGTGAAAATCAGGGATTTATTTTTTTTTCCCTTCGCCCATTTAAAAAAAAATAAAACAATTAAAAAATCCCATCGTTTCAAACTGTGAGCACAAGCTGGGTGAAAACTGATCAGCATTTGGTGATCTGGTCCCCTGCTCACACCCCCCACACTCCCCTCCCTCCCTTTTCAGCGTTTCCTCCCGCACACTCGCAGGAAAGCCTGGTCTCCTCCAAGTCCAACTGTCCCATTGAAAGATTCCGAGTGAGACAGAAGAGTATTCTCAGCACAGCCCCAGCCTCCCACTCACTAATTGGAGGCCATTCCCCATTTTGTGGAGCCTTGATGCTCCCCCATGGAGAACTCGGGACTGTGGGTTCCAGTCTTGGGCTGTGGTGACAGCAGGAGAGTAAACAGAGCTGATAGAATTTGACAGGTCTATTCTTTTCTTAAAATCATTCAGTCTAAAAGATTTTCTTTTACATAATCCAAAGTGTTTTCTCATGAAGTAGGACAAATACTGCTCTGCATTTATGGTGCGGTTCAGATTTTATGCATTTTTATCAGAATTTGGCACTATTAAATGGGGACAAATGATTCGTTTTAAAGCTGCATTAAAGAAATTACAAGTGGGTTAAATACGTTGGAGGACTGGGATCTTTGAGTTCAAAATCTTCAAGAGAGAAATGAAATTAGTTTTTAAAAGCAGCTGACTTCTGAATAAAAGAAGACATTCTTACAATTTCTTTACTGGCAATAAGATAAATCCTATCTTTCTCAAAAAAAGAGTGTTTTTCTGCAGCTATGAGTTAAAGAATAGTTTTCTCCATTCAAAGGGTCTTTGTTAAGGTGGTATGTTCTTTGGGGCACTGAAAATACAGACTAAAATATAAATACCCAGAAGGCTCCCTCATACACACCCTTCATTAAATACCAAATAATTTCTTCAGGAATATTTACACAGCCAGCCAAAACGCCTAGAGCAAGCAGTGCTTCGATAAGCAGCAAAAGAGAGTTCCACAAACCTTTTTCCACAGTGGCTTCAGAGAGTACAACAAATCACTTGTTGAGCTGCAAGAGGCTGCAGTGCAGCCTTTGCATTTGGAATGGAGAGAAGCTGATGGAGGAATACCTGCAGCCGACCACTGGTACCCACAGAAATGGGTGAAAACACCCCCTTCCCCCCAGGCTGGGAGGAAGGCAATACCATCTCCCTCCTCATTTTAAAACAGGAAAGCATTATCTATTTATTTATTTAACTGTGAGAACTGGATCCTGTTCTGCTATTCTGTATTTCTTGGAACTTTGCACCATGTGATGAGATGTAACCTAACTTAACCCAGCACTCGGGGACTTCTAACACCACTTTCAAATGGTAAGTGGACGTGTAGTGGTAGAGGTAAATTATCAAAGGCTCTCGACAAGTCCAGATTTGTTCCCACTGATATTAGAAAAAACTTTGACAGAAGTCAGTGCTTTGGAATACCTCGTAAGCACTTGCTTTAATAAAAAACTTTTCCAAGTGTCTATTGCACTTGATTTAGTCTCTCCATGACTGCTTCAGAGCAATGCAAAATGGGATCTGAAAGGGAACTATTAAATAATTTTTTTAACAAGAACACCCTTCTCTGGCAACACTCCTACAGCACAGAGAGCTTACTGGAAGGTCAACTACACCTTGCAAGCCTTGGATTATCACACATAGTTTAGAATCAAAGTACTTTAAACAGGAACCACAGAGCCATGGAATGGTCAGGGTTGGAAGGGACCTCTCGAGATCATCCAGTCTAACTCACTGCCAAAGCAGGGTTGCCCAGAGCACATCCCTCAGGATGGCATCCAGGTGAAGATCTCCAGAGAAGGGGACTCCACACCCTCCCAGGGAAGCCTCCTCCAGGGCTCTGGCACCCTCACCCAAAAGAAGTTCTTCCTCATATTTGAGTGGAACTTCCCATGTTCCAGCTTGTGCCCTTTGCCCCTCGTCCTGTCACTGGGAGCCACTGAAAAGAGTCCAGCTCCATCCTCCCTCAAAGCGCCCTTTTAGGTACTTATAAGCATTAACAAGGTCTAAAAGCCTCGGCATCATAAGGAATGTGCTGTAACTGCTCACCAGCTTAGGAATTCAGTTTATAACAGAGAAATAATGCAGTTAAGTTTAAAAAAAGATACATTTTAACCGCTCACCAGCTTAGGAATTTAGTTTATAGAGGAGAAATAATGCAGTTAAGTTTAAAAAAGAAAGAAAAGAAGTTGATTTCTATACAGTAAGGGTTTTTTTTTTCCAGGGGGGGGGGGGGGGG
>BJBW01001350.1:102965-135533 GCA_004320125.1 Scolopax mira
GGAATATAAAAGAAAAAGAACCAAAATAAAATAAAAAGAACCAAAAAGAAAAAAAAATAAACCTCCACAAACCAACTAACCCAACTTCTTGCAACTTTCCAGAGCGAGGAAGGGGGAGGCACCCAGAGGTTTGAACGTTGCCGGGGGGGGGGGGGGCAAAAATGCNNGGGGGGGGGGGGGGGGGGGGGGGGGGGGCCCCGGGGGGGAGGGGGGGGGGGGGGGGGGGGGGGGGCATAAATGCCTGAGGGACACTCCTCCTAGTGAGGAGCAGTCTGTCCGCCCGCCGGAGCTGGGGGCAGCCTCCGGTGCCCGGCAAACCCCGCTCGGCCGCGGCGGGAAGGGGTGGGGAGGCAGCGCCCGGGTCCGCCTCTCCCCCTCTCCCCTCCCGCCGCTTCGCCTTCCCCGCCGCTGTGCCCGCCATGCCTGGGCCCAGCCTTCCCCTCCCGCCCCCGGCTCCGCCGCGGGAAGGTGCCCGGGAGCGGCCGGTTGAGCTCCCTCAGGCGGGCCCGGCGGCGGGCAGCCCTCGGGGGGAGCGCTGAGCCGCCCGTCCCGCTGCCTCCTCCTCCTCATCCCCCGGGAGGTGTGAGGGGAGCGGTCCGGGCGGGCAGGGGAAGATGGCTGACCCCCGGGCGGGGAGAGGGGACGGTGCGCCCCGGGGTGGCGAAAGGGACCTTCCCCGCTGTGGGGTGGGCAGAGGCTGAGGGGAAGCGCAGCTCTCCTGGAAGGAGCCCGTGGAGTTCCCGTCTGTCCCGGGGAGCTGAGGGGTGCCAGGGGTCTGTCCCGGGGACTGGAGGGTGGTGGGGCTGAGGGTGCCAAGGAGGACCCAGGGCAGGCGGGAGACCAGGCCACAGGGTGCCTGGGCAGGTATGGGCACGCTTACTTACCTAAGTTAATATGTAAAAAAAAAAAATAAATAGGAAACAAAAATTCCTCCTGACAGACCTGCTTTTACTTCCTATTTCACTAGAGGCTCTTTAAGTGCGGTGTGCCCTTCAGATAGCAAAGTCTGACAGGAAAAGGCCTGAGGCTGGGACCAGTGTGGCCTCCACGTACCAAGGAGATGGGCGTGAAATGGCGGACCCAAGGTCAGACCCTGTGTCGGCAGAGGAACGGACCCAGAGACTGTCAGCCTGGACCTGCTGGGTCTTTTCTTGGCACCAGAGTTTTCTCCCTCGAAGTGCTGCATCACAAGGGGTGCCCTTACTTACAACAAAAAGCAGCCTTGATGAGGAAGCAGTTTGAAATCAGCGAAGAAAACAGGTCGTTTCCACTCTGCACAAAGTGGATATACTTTAAATGTGGATATACTTTAAATACACTTGCAGAATGAAAACCCAGAAGATCTCACAAGAAATTTATTTCCTTGTACTTGACAGTTTCATTCCCACTGTAGAGGGAATGAAATGTGAAGACAGGAGATCTTTTTCTCGGTTCTTAATGAGAATCTGTTCACTTTGATGAACATCAAATCTGTTTCTGTTAATTACTGTCAATAGAAATGGGCAGTAATCAATATTTCTCAGCTATAAGGCCTATACCAGGAACATCTGGAGAACTGAAAAGCAGGATAAAAGAAAAAGTCATAGTACTGCTAGAGCCTAAGGCATAGAATTTGCACAGTTGCAAGTGTTCCCTTAATTACAGTGATACATTGTGCTGGTTTGTAACTTATTACAAGGTCAATTTGTAGTCATTACAGACTTACCTTGTAACGTAAAAAACACTTTATTTTTTAACTTTTTTTTTTTTTTCATTTCTGGAGCTTAATATTTGCGGGAGGGGGAGAGATAAAATGCGCCATTTCTTTTAGACTTTCTCAAAATCTGCTGGAGCCATTGTGTTGAACTTTTTGCTTGACTGGTTTCCTTGTAGCAGGACATTCAGTGCACGGATTCGTTTTTCTCATTCAGGTGATTTGCATACCTCCTGCTTGGAAAGGGCCAGATTATAACAGGTAAGGAGTAGAAGGGGTGACTTATACCCATCTTGCTCACTAGGGGAGCTTAAACTGAAATGCGAAGGGATAAAGAGCTTAGTTCTCCAAACACTTAGAAGAGTGGGTACAAGTTGCAACAAGGAAAGTTCTAGTTAAATGTTACGAAAGAAGTTTTCACAATGAGGGTAGCCCAACATTGCAAGGGGGTACAGAGGGATGGTGAGCCTCTGCTCTCGGAGACACTCAGAACTTGACTGGGCAGAGCTCGGAGCAGATCAATCTGCTTTGAGTAGAGGTTTGGAGCAGAACCCTCCAGAGGCCACTTCCAACCTAAATTACTCTGTGACTCCCATCATGGTGTAGTAATCCTTGGGAAACACGCACATAAATATTTGCAGGCTGGGGTTTTTGTGACTGTTAAGCGGAGCAGGTGGTGGGGTCACCAGTTGCCATTTAAACCACTGTTAACATTAGCAAACAGATTTAAAAGCAGAGTTCCCTCACTAAGCAGCTGGTCTTAGAAGCTGGGAATATTTTTCCTGTTTCCTCTATACATATTTTCAGAAATTCTGTCACTGTTCTGTGTTACATCATGTTAAGATGAAGTTTAACTGTAGGCAAACTGCAAGTTGATGATTGGATTCAGAGAGACTGATTGTAGCCAATTTTTCCCTGTTTTAGGTGTTTTCTCACACAGTTAATGTTAGTTTGGAGACATTAACATGTCCAAGAAATAACATGAAAACAGTGTAAAAAGGAATATCAGTGTGTATTAGCTGTGTTCCTTTATGTGATTTAAAATGAGAGAATATAAAACATGAGCAATTATTGTTTTAATTTATTGTTAAAATAAGGGCAGATTCACAAGTTATTTTTACAGTGAATATTAGCAAGAAAAGGAATGTGTATTAGGCATTTCTGTTAATCCAATTTCTATCTAATTTATTTTGGCAGCATGTAAAATTACACATGGCCTTTAAAATAACATAATGTTGAGCAATTATATTCTTCCTTTGTTTGGAGTAACTGGTTTGTAGCAAATAAATAATGCAATAAAACAACAGAGGCAAAAGAGGGATTTGCTTTGCAAAGGCTTTGGCTTTCTTGTGTGAATTTCCCCTAAAATTAGCTTGAATTTCCCCTAAAATTAGCTCAAATCTCTGTAGATCATCATTTAAACTGTAGTGGCTTCCTTTGGTTGTTGAACTGAATTCACTTTGCTACCAGCTGAGGTCATTATAAAACAACTTTGTTTTATTTTCCCCACTCTCAAGTGTGCTTTAGGAGATAAGTGAAAAAGAAAAAAAGTAAGGGAGAGTCGAGGAACCCTCAAAACTAGATATTTATGAGAACTCTTTGAAGACTTTGACCTCTGTGTTCCATTTAGTCAGGTTGTAAAATCAAAATATTTCCCCCACCTCAGACTAGTTGGGCTCGGGCTCATGGTTTCGATGCTGAACCCAGGGCGGCTGAAAAGCAGCTTCATGTTTACTCATCATCCTTTTTTTAAAAGGACATTAGTGTGTCCTGACCCCCAATCTTCTTACTCCTCGCTTGGCATGTTTTCTGATTTTAGTTTTCGTCCTTCTTCAGCCAAGTATCTAAAATGCACGGAGAAAATAATGCTGTGAGTTAAGATCAGTGCCCTCTGTTTAGAGAAACGGGGTGCTTCTAAAAGCAGTTAGTGCTTCTTTCAAAGGAATAATTTCCTTGCACACTTCAAGCCAGCTTTGTTTTATGTGAAAGAGTGGATTCTTTAGCTCCTCCTTTATTTACCCAGTGCCTTTACAATTCATCCCTCCGTTTCCCTCAGTACAAAAGTGAAATATTCTATTTACATTTTAAACTGCAACTTCATCATGCAAATTTGCCGTCCCTGAACAAGACAGGGAAGTACATTTTACTTCATCCCCCTGCCCAGTGCACAGATTCTAAGTTTGTGCTTGTATCCTTTTACTCGGAAATAAAAAGCAGCTTTTTCAATTACCCAGAGGTTCTTTTCCCGAGACATGTGCATTCATATCTGATTGAAACTAATGTGCAAGCGGGTTCTGTAGGACCCCTTTTAAATACAGGAAACTTTACAAGCTTCCTCCTTTAATTACAATTCAAAAGCACTGACCGTTTTCTATTTATTTATTTATTTATTTTAGAATACTGTATCGTGACAAATTACACTTAAAAATCATTTAGTGTGAAATTGCAGATTAATCCCATAGGGATGGGGTTTTTAGCACTCGTCTGGCCACTTGGGAGCATACAGATGGTGAATCTGAGTTTTACAAAAGGCACAATCACTGATTACATGCATGGATGTAACGGACAAAAAGGCCTTCCTCTCGGCTAAGGTAAGGAAAATACACTGGAGGTCCTAGTGCCTGTCAGATAAAGTTACATTTTAAAATGCCTTTACTATTGAAAAGTTTCATCATATGTATCAGAAACAAAGGAAAACCTGCTTTTTACTCCCTTTAGGATCCCTTTTTTACTTTCTAAGGCAATTGCTACTTTTCTTACTCTTTTGTTGTTGTTTTTATTGCATCTATGATCTTTAGACAACAAACAAATAGTTATTCCATTAGGAGGAATTGGCAGCTTTTAATTATCACTTTCTTAGTTACTAAAACTGATGCCTGCTGTTCTCTGTTCAGCAGGGAGAAAGTTGTCATGCTCTGTGTGTGGTGCTGGTAGTCTGGCTTGTAAGAAATTAATCTTCATCCTCGTGAAGATGATATTGCTGCCCTGTATAGCCCTAAAGTTAAAACTGCCATCTGACACCTACTCACTGATTTTAATGTAAAATTGTTAATACTTAGGGCCAAAAATCCATCATACTGTGTAATCTATCACAGTGTGTCTCCTTGGAAGGAGCAGCTTCTTTGCTGGTGACCCAAATTCACATAATTTTAGTTTGAGTTAAGATGTAGTTTTTAGAATGCAGTGTTACTAATTAATTGTGAAATTTACAAGAAAATTAGTTGGGGATAGCTGTGCTGTTTGCCTCAGCTGTTCTCATGATACTTACATGTGTCTTAGAATTTCTCTAAATACTAAACAAGGCTCTGAATTTCGTATAATTTCCTCGGAGGCTGAAAGCATCTCACTACTGTATATTTCCAGAGTAACTGGAAAAATGGGCCTGGGGCTTCTAAATGCCCCTGTGACAGAAATAATTCAGAGCCTTGATTATATGTGCTTTAAGAGCTGGAAGAACCACAAAACCAGACCCAATAGGACACACAAAGCCTGACAATCTGTTTATAATTTAGCCACTCAAACCTAAACGTAGCACCATTTTATCTTTTTGAGTAGACTACGAGAATATTTTGCCTTGATACGTGTCTATTTTGGGGCAGAACATAGTTTATAGATAGTGTAATTGTGCGGTGCAATGGTTATTATATAGAATATTATGAAGCGAGTGTTGTGACAAGGGAATTCTGGTTGGCTGGTCTGTTTTCCACCACTTCAAATGTCCAACATAATTGCTCTTATCACAGGCTGTTAGCAGCAGATTTTTAACCCTCACAATTTCATTAACGAGAAAGTGATCTCTGAGAAATGTAGTTTCAGTGTGTTTTTACTTAGCCTCCGGCAAAATAGTTACTTTCAGAAGCACGGTGCCTAATGCAAGATTGTGGAAATGAGAAAAAAATTGGAACTGAAGCTAAAATTTTTACCTTAACCATTCTGCTGCCTGTAGATATTGTGCTGCGTAGGACAATTAGTATCAGCATGTGCAGGAGGTAATATTTCCTTCTTAAAACCTCTAGGTCTAAAGGGTTGGAATAAAACCTTATTGTCACCCTGAATTTTTAATGTCATAAATATAGACAGTGAAGGTAGAACAAATCCTTGTGCTATGTAAGCATAGTACTCATGCTTTTATTTTGCATTTTGGGGATAAAACTTAAAAGTATACATTTATAAAATTATCTTTTATTTTTTTTAAACCCAGAAGGAAATGAACAGGCTGCAGGCTGATGGGTATAACTTACAGTGTAGTTTGTCATTGAAAGAGACTATTTCAGCAACAGAGAGCTCTGCAGACAAATTCATCACTTTGGATCTCTTTATTGCTCTTTCATCAACTGGTTTATTTACAGCAGAGAATCATGTGTAGGTCTCACCTGTTCCTTCACCATAGTAATGAGCTTTTTCTAAAGTAATATTCCTTCTTTTCAGCAAATCTCCATGGATTGTGTTGTGCAGATAATGACAATGAATGCTTTTATTTATACCTCTGTTCACATAAAGTTTTTCCTCTTTGCAGATGAAAAGTCGGGAAAGAAAGAAAAAGGGAAACTTTACAGCTGCCTGCATTCAGCTTTGGGTAAATATACAACTTTTTGTTGCAGTAGCAACAAACATTGAGAATATTTGGGGAAATTGCTCTCTGAGGGGCTATTTGTTGCCTCAGTTGGATGCACAGCTGAATCTTCAGCCTTTGAAAGACTGAGTCAGTTGTTTCATGCTGTGATGGCCACCTGGAGGGTAACTGATTGGTGTCCGAGAGAGCCCAGTCTGGTCCACCTTGCTTCCCAGCAAGGCTGCTGTAATGTCTAACCTTGACAGAGTGGAATTAAATTTTCCTGGTATGTTACTGGCTGAGCTGCACAGAGGGACAGGCATCCTCTGAAGATCACTATCTGGCCACATTTAAACTGATAGTTCTCACATAGAAAGACAAAGACAAGGATGAAGTCTAGTTTGAGATTTAAAATTTTGCAGAACTCGGATCTTCTTGATTGCGTTAAGTTTATTAACCATGACTAGAACTACTCAAGTCAAGTATTCGTCAAGGTTTTTGGAGAAAAACGCTAACAATAAATGCACATTTTTTCCTTGGTTACTATTTCTGCAATATTTTCAGCATATACAGTGACACATTTTAGACCAAATAAAAAATAACACCCATGGGATGTTGGGTGTAGAGCTCTAAATGTGTAACAGCATGATAAAGGACTTTCATAATCTGTGACAGAACAATTGATTTCCATTTTCTTCCTAGCTTCTCTAAACCTTAGGTGAATATGTAACTAGTTTTATGAATGTATTTTACTTCAAATCTACTTTCCTGGCAGTTGTTCAAGAACGTTGGGGGTTTTCTGTGATTCCTCATTCTGAGGATGTGAGAATTTGTGTAATTATAACTTTACAGGTGGGAGTACCCCACAGAAGCCAACACTAATAATTCCTTTGACATCGGTGAGACTATCCCCATGAGCGAAGATGAGCACGCACATATTTTTCTAAGGATCTAAGTCTGAAAATTCAAGATCTCATCTCTTAATAAGGCCATCATCAAATTAACATAATCAAGAAGTAGTCAGTTCTATTATGAACAACTTCCCTAGCAGATACTCTGCTACCTCAGCATCTCTGTTCTAAACAATATCACAATTTAGAGGAGTGTCGTTTCTTGTTTATATGACACCAAAATCTAATTAAACCATTTCTCCACCTTCCCCGAACAAAATTCTTAATTTCAGTAATTGGAAGACACCCCAGTACAGACACGCTGTTTCATCAGATTTTTAGGCTACGAGACTTAAAACTAACATTTTCAAAAGCATTTCATGGTTTGAAAGAACGGTCAATTAACCTTCAGTTTCCTGTGGGGAACCCCGCAAAGAACTGTCAACAGTTCAGTTTAGAGAGATTTGTCCAGTGACCTACGAGGCCACTAAGTTCACGAATGCATGTAACAGTGTCATCATAGATTTGTTTCCTGGGTTACTATCACAAGAGAATAAACCAATTGTTTGGCAGTTTCTGCTACAGTACGTGGGTGACCAACTGAACGGTGGGGAAGTGCCCCGATGCTACGATGCGCTCCAGTATAGCCCTGTTCAAAACTGGAACCACTCAACGGGAAAAAAGAAAATCTCCGGTATCTTCAAGATGAATTATGTGTCTCTCTCTCTTCCTTCCATAAGGTTCTTTCTTTTTTTTCTTTTTTTTTTTTTGTTTAAGATGGGGCCGGGGGGAATTCGTCGGCTGCCTGCTGAGTTTCTTTGTATTTCGAATTCTCTTCAAACGGCAGCGTTAAGAGAAATGTCTGATTATTCCAGTGGTGACAGTCTTCACATTTAAGTGATAGCAACATCTCACTTTTTATTCCAAATTAAGGGCGTTCTGTGGAGCAATAGAAATCGATCGAGGGGATGCACCTGCTGAAGAAAGTCAGCCGTGCCCATTCTGAGCCCCTTAAGAAAGATTACACCGTCAAGCTACAGTGAGCTGATTTTATTGTGAAATTGAAAAAAAACTCAAGGGTTAAGTCCTGGCTATTGAAGTCAACAGAATCTCTGGTTTCACGAGGGAGGCAGAACTAGCCATAAATAAAATTCTCTTCTGTGTAGGATTTGATATACGTGGAAATTGAAATCTCACAGTTGGCGTTTGGCTTTGCTTTTACTTCGGTGCTGTACGAAAGACAGGATCGTAGCACCCTTTTGCGAGCTGCCTGGAGAAGTGACTGGTTTGGGGTTTTTTATTCCTTTTCACTCCGCATCAGAACATTCTGCCTGGCCAACGCGGCACATGGAAGCCTGAGGTACTCCTTCTTGTCTTTACTGGTTGTGTGGGTGATTTCAGCGCTTTCCTATGCCTGACTTTAAATGCCACCTATCCTTCTGCGGAGCTGAGGGTCTTGTTGAAAACACCAGGTGATTTGAAACGACGACGCTGTGCTGTCGGGTGAAAGGAAAATAGTTCACTGCCAGGTGAACATGGAGTTCCTACATTAAATCTGAAGCTTAGCACTTTCACAAGCGGTGTCGGGATTGTTGCTTCACGATTGGATCCCAGTGTGATGCTCCAAACTTAAATTTTTAATATATGAGGTAATCAGGAGGGTTTTCTTAAGCTTTTTGTTGAGTGCACATCCTTGGTTAAGATTTTATTCATCATAGTGTGCTCTGAAGTAGTTCAGTTTATTGCACAGGGCTCTGATTAGAATATATATTGTCATATTTTACCCCTGAATGTTGGAATGTGGCAAAAACCCAAAGATTTATTTAAACTGAAAAACATTTACATCTTAGTCTTCCCTAAAACCTGAGAAATTTCACGATGTTTACAGAATGTCTTTTAGTGTGTGATGTTAGAGTTTCATTGCCTTCAAGTTATGATTTAAAGAAAGAAATCTAGTCCAAATGCCTTTTCTCATCCTCTTTTTCCTTTTTTTTCCCATTGTTTCCCTTGAATATTGAGAACTGATGCCAAAGGTTCTTTTATTCCCCCCAAATACATATGGCAGAGGGTCGTTTTCGTGCAGCCGAGGGAATGGGGTAATTCATTCTTTCTCATGGTTTTTACGTTCTGTGTGGGAAAAGCAATTTTTTGAAGAATTTGGACTATGGTCATGCCCTGGTCTCTGGGGTGCAGCAGCTCAAGGGAACAGTCTCCTCCTCCTGCCTGCGCTGCCTGCTCCGATCCCGCAACATCTCCTGTTGCTCACCCTTGGCTACTGCACCGCACACCTTCTGCGGGAACCTGCGGTGAGAGGGACCTCTGGAAGCTGGGGGGAAGCTGGTTAGTGGGAAAGAAAAGGAGCTGTTGAATAAAGAGCAAAAATTTAGCTGAAAAAAAAAAAAAGGTAAACATTTTATTTAAATGATTGCAAGTAAGGTATCAAAGCGTACAGAATACCAGTCGTGGTCTAAGCTGGTGGTTGGGAAATAATCTCTCTTTTCCCAGCGCTGTCATAGACCATGTGTATGGTCTTACATAGTACAGATTTGCCCATTTTCTGAAGTATTTACTAATACTGGATGTCTTTGCCAAATAAGTTAGTAACTCCTTTTTTTGGCATATTGCAAGAACTGCTGAATACCAAGCCCTGAATTGAGGTAGACATAGCCAAACTAGAAACAACCGAATTTACTGCATGGTGTTGAAAATGTAAACTTGACTTTCTCAAAAAACTGTTATTTGGAATTAACCACCAAAATGACTAATTAGGTGATATAATTAGGGTTATCTGTGCCTTGGTTCTGTAAAGCAGATAATGCCCCTTTCTATTGCTATGCTAGGGCTTCATTCTTAGTTTTTATAAAACTTCCAGATAATTTAATAAAAGATGATGTAGAAATGCAAAAATGTCATCATCATTTGCTATTGCAATGAAGGGAAAAAAAATTAAATTTCTTCACAGAAAAAGATGTCATTGTATGAATTGAACTCGGCTCAGTTCCACAAATCCTGGTGATCGCAGTTTGGAAAAAAAAAGGCTCTGGCTTTGAAAAGTTGCAGAAACGGAACTGGAAGCAACTTCTTCTGGATCAGTTGTTTAGGAAATGTGGCACCTTTTTGTTATGAGTGCCTTGAACACCCTTCAGAGCTGTGAATTTAGTTCAACCATATTTTAACTCTTTGATATGGTAACCCACTTCAGATTTCTGACGTGGGGAAGTGAAGGTCATTGTTAGTGGTTTTATGGTGCTTACGTTTTTTTTTCAAAAGGTGCTGCAGACCTATGAGACTCCCAGGGAAAGGTCAAGACAGAGGGAAATTAAGAATTTAATTGCCCCTTGGCATTGACCAAAGTCATAGGGCTCAAGTGAGAATGAAGTTTGCAAAATACTTAATTCTTTCAGCTGAGAGGTACAACAATAATCTATTCAATAATGCTTTTTGGGGGTTAAAATACTGTTGTAAGTCTCTACGTATACAGAGCAGTGTGTGTGTGTATGTATCTACAGGAGCATGAGTACAAGGCCACAGAGACCCCTCTGTAAGTTATTCGTTACCTTCCCCAGTGGACACCTCGTGTCAGAATGAGTGTGTAGACATGTCCTCATGTGCCCGAATTCCCACCAGAGACACAGCTGAGCATCCAAAGAGCAGTTTTTGTACTGAGTGCTACAAATAACAGAATTCTCCAAAACCTCAGTGCTTCTGTTTTCCCCACTGCTACATGTACTTAAGGCTAGAGGAAATATATACTTTTTAATTTTTTTTTTAAACTGTTTAATTTCTAAGGATCGTAATTGAAGCCTTTGCCCTATTCTTCTGAGTGTTGCAGATAGTCTTGGCTCAGGCTCTGAAGATCCTCCTGCCTGTGTTGATTCCCACCCCGGTGTAGCCAGTGAGTAGTGAAGAGATGTGTGGGTTGAGTCCAGTGCCAGGGGTGTCCACCGCTGGGTGTACTCAGCCAAGAGAAGACCCTGGAGGAAGGGAACAGCATTTGGTCCTTTGTGTGGCCAGGAACCCTACGTTATACTTCAGCAACGACGTGTTTGTGTTGTTCTAATGCGGCCACAGAGTCCCCTCGTGAGGTTCTCAGTGTACAAGGAGGGATGTATGAAGAAAAATAATAAGTGAAATAATTATAAACGTGCACATTGTCTCCGAATAAGCCACACTGGAGAGAAGCTCAACTGCTCAACTGTTCTTTCTTTCCTCACGAGTCAGGGAGAACAGATTTAAAATGCAAAGCATGACTTTGCAGGCCTGGGCGTGTACAGGGGGGGAGGGGAGCCGAGGATAAAATGCCATTGGCGGCACGTTGCACGAGCATCGTTAGACATTGAGAAAGATATCATTAGATTAAAAAAGTGTCTTCACAGAGAAACAAAAGGCGAGGCAAGGCAGGGCACGTCAGGATTGCCCAACACGAACTTCAGAGTCATTGCTGCTGACAATAGCAGCAGGGCCAGGCTCTGCTGGGGAGAGGGTCCCTGTCCCAGGCAGGGTCCGAGCGGTGCCAACAGACACCGAGTGTCATTCTCACCCAATAAACAGTCAACAGGGCTCCGCGTCTCCCTCCCCGCTCAAGATTAATTACTCATCTAAAATGACAGCTACTGTCTAGTGCCTAAAAGTTGTCGGGCGCTGCGTCGCCCATTCATGTTTCTTCAAGGACAAATGGCTTCATTTCTCTCGGGCGCCTTTCTGAATTTATCTGACTCTTCCATTACGTCTTTGAAAGTGCTTAGCAAAAGCTGACAGGTTTTGTCCTTTTTTTTTTTTTTTTTATTGCTGAGACTGAATAGGAACTAAATCTGTTCATCGTATGTAACACCTATCAGGACAGCTGGGTTTCTTAATACATCCAGATTTATTTTTTATAACACTTATGTAAAATAAAAGTGATTTTGCTACAATCATTGGAGCATTAACTAAGGAAAATATTGATCCCATTACACTCTTAAAAATTGGCCCTGGCATACAAAGTTGGGCACTTATTTTTCTAGTTTTTCATTCATCTAGGTTTCATTCAATAGGTTTAAAGTGTATGCATTATATATTTTGTTGGTGTAGAATGGGCCATTTAATAGACAAATTGCAATATGTGGGGATGTAAGAGGGAAAAAAAAATATTCTGTTGGGGTTATTCATGTGCTTTTGGATTTGATTTACTTCCTACTTCCTTATTTAATAACTGGGTTCCTTAAGTCTCCTTAAGCTTGAATGACCCATGTTTTGTTGCCGGGTCTATTCCAATGACCCCTGCCAAGACCCCTGCCCCAGTTCGTCTATCAGACAAAAATGAATCTATTCCAGGAGCTATCAGTTCCCATTATCTCTAATTGAGCCTGACAGTTGGAGACAGGCCTCATTATTTTTAATTGGGCCCTATAGTTCTAGAGTTAAATTAAACACAATTTAATGCAGATAGCTCATATACATTGGTATGACAGAGTCAAATTGTATTTTAAGTTTAATGAAACAACAGTTTTTGTTTCTAGGCTTTGCTTTTACGTAGTTTTTCTGCTTTGAGCTCTGCATTATTTAAGACTTGCCTCTTGCATGATGACACATACGTTAATTAGAGGCTGACCTTGATCACACACCTGTTGAACCTTTTCACTGCACAGACTTTTATACTGAAAATTATAATGTAGGCATAAGGTGGTGATGAACAGCTCTTTATTCTCTAATCAGCTCTGACGGTCTGTGGTGGATTCCTGTGGTGGATTCATAGGCGATGGTTAAGATAGTTTTAAACAGATTTGCAGTCACTAATATAAGAAGAATATAAGTCACAAAGATAAGAAACTCCTGAAAGTTTTCCTGAAACTCCTGAATGTTTTCCCAAAACTCCTTAGTGGAAGCTTTATTCAGCATTTAAAAATGAAGATACCTCTGTGTACCTCAACAAGGGCACTTTTCCTGCTTCGGAACAGAGCATCTGACCTTTTTCTGTCATTAAGTGAATATTTTTTCACTGTCAGGTGGTGGTTTTATGTAGAAAGACCTCTGAATAAAGAAGGAATTGAACCATCCTGTCACACAGGAGCATATTGTTCTAAATATTATATAAATGACTGTGTGCTGAATTGTCATTGGGAAGGGACATACTGGTCCATGCTGGTGAAGAAGCCAGTTTCACCACCCTTACTTTGGTCGCCTTCAGAGTTTGTAAAACCATTCTCTGTGCTCTTTCTTTGCAGCATGAAGCGAGTCAGCAGTGGGCCGCAAGACCAAGTCAATTTGTATCGAATCTTTAGCTTTGCCAGAGTTATCGAGGCAGGTAATCCATCAGCTATACTTCTCTTTGCATTAAGATCATGGAACCAAGTTTCCTAATTACCGAAGGCTTTGATTAAATATTGGATTTTCAGATGCAAGTTTCCCTTTACACAGGTAAGGTTAGCAAATATTTCCTTCAAAGGGCATTTCCTTTACTATATTTGCATTTGCTGTAGCTCCCTCTTCAGCTTTGCTGGAACGTCAAATAAATGAACCACATCACTTCTCTAATGAGATGTGACACACATAATCAAAATGGACATTTTTTCACAAAATGTGTGTTTAGGGATCCAAGACAAGTACCCTTCTGTTTGGAACGGCAGGAACTCTAGCTGCCTTAAAAGCTCGACCAGCGTGCATTTAGTAATTATGTATTGTGTGTTTAATTAACAGATGCTTAATCATGGAAATTATATGTCATCAAGCCTATAGGCTAGGATTGTCTTGGAGAAAAAGAACAAGGATTTCCCAATATTTATACTGTCACTGTACATTTCTAGCTGCTTTCCTTGACATGTGTATGGGCATCCTTTCCACATCAAAAGTCAGTTATGTCTTACCTCTCCAAGTTGCCTCTAAAGTTTCTCTACTACATAGAGTAACAACTAAATGAGCACTTTTTTGTCTGTTATAGTGGACTGAATCTCCAGCTTTTTCTCCCTGCATTGCTTTTTTTGAACAGAGGTGCCATCACAGGTGAAAGGTCTGCCGTACTTTAATTCTTCCTGTGGGAAATGACTACTTTCAGCTGGTGGATACCATTTGACATTGTAATATTTTTTTTCAATTTATTAATTTGCAGCTATGCACTTTATACTTTACAGCAACTGTAGGGAGTATTTTCCATGCTGAAAGTCTAAAAGGACTCTCAGGTGATGATGTGACAGTCACACGCTTTTCCCATCTGCGGCTCTCCAGGGAGTGCTCCTCCACTTCAGTGCCACCCACTGGGTTCCCAAACTAAATATCCATCATCCTCATAGGCATTTCCAGCGTTTTCAACTCCTCTTCTCCCAGCCAGGGCTTCTCTAACTGACTGTGTCCTTCTCCAGAGGTGTAGACATATTGTGTAGAGTTCCTCAAGCCACCCCATCTTCCTCCCCTGAGAATTCAGTGGCATCAGTGATGGGAAGCTGGAGGGAGAGTGGCTCAGGTGGGTGGGAAACTGTGGTACAGGTAAGAGGGATGGAGGGAGAGAAACCAGTGCTAGAGAGAGGAAAGGAAGGGTCAGACCAGAACCTTGCAAGACCCAAGTTGGTGACAGTGTTCAGGCTGGAGGCCAGATTTCCTTTCCCCTGTTCTAGAGAGAAAATGGGGGGGTGTGGGAATGGTATAATTTCCCCCCCAAATATTCCTAAGTAAAAATAGTTGCCAAAAATAATATATTTTTTCAGTACAACCAGTCACTTGAAGGTATATCTGATAGCATCTCTGGAATTAATTTTTCATGCCCCCACTCAGTGTGCACATGCTACTTTAGACGTAGCTACATGCATGAGCTTCTCAGCTCTTCTACTCATTAGGTATTTTTGTTAGCTTTAGCTTGGCCAGCAGAAAAACCCTCTTTTCCTGGCACTGCAGGAGGTCCCTGCTGTGACAGGCTAAAATACCAAAAGATACAAGGGGTCTGTCATATGCTGTTGTCTTTTTGATTGAACTTGGAGAGAAAAGGCTTTTGTATAGCTTGTGGCCAGTTAGCCAGCACACTCCTAATATTATAGGCACGGATTCAGTGACCTGCACGAGAAGTGAGATTGAAATAGATTTATTAAGCTTTCCGTGCCCCTAGAAACCATGGATCTATGTTTGGGATTTTTAATGGCTTCCTTGTACATTAGCATGAAGAACAATTTATGTCTGAGTATTCACAGCAGCTGTGCCAGGGAGAGAAGGTATCGTTAGTCATATTGTACAGACATGGACCTGAAGCTTTGAGGGTGTATTGATGTAACAGGGTATGGAAAGACTGAGATGAAGTAGACTCAAGTGGCTTGGATCCTGGAAAGCAGGCTAGTTTCTAGGGATTTTTATACAGATCCTTGCTTTGTAGAGCATTATCCTGTGTGCAGTGAGCATTTTCTGGGTAAATTCACACCAGAGGCTTGTGGCCAAGCAGAGACCTGCATCAAGAGAGCTGTCACAAATCCTGACCCACCGTCTCAGTCCTCTTTCTGTGCAGAGATAAGCTCCCTAGATGGGTAATTACATGTTCATTTATAAAATCATACCAAATAGATTTATCATTCCCAGTTATGGTCAGAACATACTTGAAAATCCAATCTTGCTGGTCTGTTTAACCCACCTGGTTTTGTTTCTGTATCATCATGATACTTGGCCTTGTATGTTGAGCCCTTCTGAGGATGCCAGGGAGAGCTTGAACACAGCAGCTCACAGTGGAGCCTCTGGAGCCAGCAGAAAGCTCCCAGGGATGAAAGGCACCTTCTCAGCTGCAGAGCTAAAACGCTTCATGTGTAACCCCCTCTGTTGTCAGAGGAACAAAGTTAACAAAAATATTACTTCCATATTTGTTGTATTAACTAGCTTCTGTATGTTCTAGTACTCCAGTCAAGTCCCAGCATCACTTGCTCGGTAAATTTCTGTCTGAATGCTTTCCAGTTTAGGGCGAAACTTTAAACCTTGTTCTAAGAAATTCCTCATGATTTCAAGTGCAAACAGAAGGATATATTCATTTTAAAAGAAGTAAGGGAGAAGCGGTTTATTGCATTGTGTTGTGAAGGTTTATTGTATTGCATGGCAAAAGGAAAAGGTATAGACAACATTTTCTCAGACATGATTTTTTCTGGTGGGTTGTGTTGTTTTTTTTTCTGGAATGCTGAATCCACAAGAAGACCATGAGACCCAGGCCACGGGAAGGTGGATTTTTCCGTTCCAAATCCCATTTCTGAGTGATGATAGTAAAAGTTTAAATGTAAAACAAGTCCCATGTTACAGGTGAGAGAACCGAGGCATTTGTTGGGCTGTTGGGTAGGACGTATCACATTTACATTTCTTGTTTGCCTTGTGAAGATAAACTTTTTAATAGCATGCATTCACCATTCCATTCCTTGGGCAACAACCACCACCTTGTCACTACACGAGGTTCACGGATTGTTATGGTCATGCTGGATTGATATTAAAGAATTGTAGGAAAAAGAAGGCTTCTGATTATAACACTCTCTTTTCAGCAGAGTTTTAAAGCTTAAGGGCTGCTGACTCTCAGAGGGACTGCCCCGGCTCTGTCGAGTAGTGATTATAGAGATGGCACATCTCCTGCTCAGCAGTGTTGAGGTTGTGTCTTAAATACAACCTGAAAATAACGTGTTCTAGTCTTACAACGACAGAAGAGTCTTTGCATCTTGAAATGTTTGATCTTGTGTGAATGTACTAATTCTGGAGTGCAGCGTGGTTTGGAGAGCCTCACTGAGAGCAGGTTGTGGTCTTGCTGTATTTTACCAGGATCAAATTATCTCCTGTTCCCTCTGGGGTCGGCTTTTTTGTCTGCATTGTTTCCTCTCAACTGGCTTGAGAAAGAATGTGGGTTATAAACAAAAGATGTCGAGGATTTAACTTAGCTAGTCAAAAAATACTCTTTTCAAATGGTAAAACTGAGGCTGAAAGCGGGGTCTGAGCTGCTGGTTTGAAAGGAGAGGACTTTTCTCAGTGCTCTTTAGCCATCACCAGCCCCAGCAGTGATGGGAGAGACTCAGGAGCTGATGAATCTGTCCCGTGCCACCTTCTGACACCACTTCTGTACCTTGTCTGATATCCTGCTTTCTTCTTTAAATAGTCTGTACAGGAAAGCTCTGTAATCACTGTCTACTTGCAGTTACGTGGAGAATGGATTAAGAAAGGAAATTGAAGTATTTTGGATTTTTTTAACAGAGCAGTTCTATTTATTACTTGGGACATTTGGAATTAATGAGTTCAGGGGTGAATAATTGATACCCATTTTAACACAAGCAAGAATTCAATTAAATATGAACAAGAGGAGGCTGGGCACATGGTAAAGAATTTCTCTTTCCCTTTTGAGTGCAAACAATCCTTTCGGATCTGGTCACTGAAGACAACTGGCAATGAAATGGGTGTGTGAAAGAGGAGGAAACCAGATATTATGTTACTTAAAAGTCATTCATCATGTCACAGGAAGGCAGGAATCTGAACTCCTGAAATAAATAATCACTAAAGGTGATCTCTCTACACAAAGGTACTGTAGCATGAAGCCATGAAGCCACTTCCAACTACTAAAATATTCCTTCTGTAATTAGGCCAGGTACCCAAGTGCTGTGCTTGCATTATGTCCAGGGATGAACAGGACACATTAAAATGATTTCCTGGGTGAGACATCTCCATGAACTGTCTGTAGAAATAAACTTACTGCTCTGTTGTGCAGATGGGAATGCAATGCAGTGTTCTCATCTCTGTTTTTGCCAACCCAGGATTCTGGGTTAAATTCTCCACCTGAGTTGCAAAGACTGTTTCAAGAGCCCCGTTCATATCTGCCCATCACAGCACCCTAACTTCAAGTACAAAATTGATTGTAATTTTGCATTTTTCAGCAAAGAATATTATTACCTTCTGTCTTTTAATTCCACATCTGTTTTTTCCTACTGTGTGCAAAACAATTCCTCAGCATTCTCTACTGAGAATGGATGGTGTGAAAGGATCTGTTCAGTATTTTATCTGGTGGCAACTTCAAAGTTGTAATGGTGCTTTTGTTGGTGGTCAAGGTAACATCACCACAGCACATCTAACAGTCTGGGCCACTTCACTGAAAATGTATTTGCTTTGTCTGTGCACAAAGACAGTGGCTTTGGAATGAGGATGGGCACAAAAGCTTCTGTCAGAAAAAAAAAAATGATTGTGAGGGATCAATATAGCAGTTATTTCCAAGAATTTGACTGGGCATGAACACACTTTGGTTTTCCATCTCTTATAACACAGTGATACACTCAACTCCGCTTTCATAGCCAGCCCTAATAAACTAATGAATTTTCCTCAGCATTTCTGCAATGATGTCAGTAATACACATTCATACACATTTCATTTATGTATTATGCTGTGTCATATTATATTAATTTTTTTCTTCTTCTCCCTTTCCTAGAAGGTGCCTGAAGGTCTAAACTGAGTGGTTTTGCAGTGTTTATCAGCATTTCCTATGATGCAAGTGTACACAGAAGCCACAGAAGTTGCTCCATGGGACTGTGAGCCTGAGCCTTCGCTGCTGCTCAGTTTTCTGATGAAAGTGCTCCTCGTTCTTCATTCTGCACAGCTCTGGGCTCTGCAGCTTTGCTGTGGTTTTTAGACACCTACATAAATATGCACATGCATTTTAGATGCACCACAAGCTATGTAATGGGGAATGGATTGCTAGATAAACCTGAAAGAATTTACTAAAAGTTCTCTCCATCTTTCTCTTTATTTAAGCAGCTTTAGAAATGGCTTGAAGCTCGAGGTCTTAATTTTTCATCAGCTAATGTGCGTGGGACTGAGCGTGAGGACGGTGCAGCGAGGATGCCAGCAGAGGTAGGGCTCTCCTTAGATCTGGTTACAACACGTCAGGACCCTGTAGAGGAAAAAAAAAAGGGAGAATAAAATATGTGAATGTGAGAGTTGAGTACTCGTATGTTATAACAGTGTTTGGAGTCTTTAGGGTAAGTGTGTGGCCTGTCACAGGGAATGACACATTGCACAGTGAGGTGAAGAGATCACAGAGGTTGCAGCAATACAGGGAATTTAGTAAAATTTAGCATGTGAGTTGCAATCACATTAAAGATTAATGTGTAGTCTTAGCATCTGTTCCTCCTTTGTAGGATATCAGCACTTTTAATTTTTAAGCATGTCTTAGCCTCAGCCTGGGAAGAGAGATACTATAACCAAGAGATATACATTATTAACCTTAAAGCTTCCAGCTGGAGTCAGCTCTTATAGCCTCTAACATTCCAGTTTCTGAACAAGCAGATGAGCACCAACCACCCAGTCTGCAAGACCAGCATGGCCCTGGACAGGTCTGCCTCCAGGAGCAGTTTTAAAACAGCAGATGGATGTACCCACTTATCTCAGTAGTTCTTAATTAACATATAATGCTTATACTAACTCATCAATGTGCCTGCAATGTATCTCAAGGAAGATACAGTTTCTAGTTCTTATCTTGGAAAAGCAGCCACTAAGTGTATGCAAGTACCATAGGACAAAGTCCCTGACTCACACAATAAATTATTGATGGTACTCTATTGGGGTGAGAACGTAGTCTCCAACCTTGCTGCACAGTGTTACGAAGGACCTTAAACAAGTTCAAAGAACCTTTTGAATGGTTTAGCTGGAATAATTGTTAACAGCTGACTTTAACAGCATTCAAGATGGATACCCAGGTAACTTTAATTATTAGTGGCTATAGTGATGGATGTATTGCAGCTAGCTAGAGATGTAGTTCCATATGACATTTCTATTAACTGCGTTAGTAAATATTTGGATTTCCATAGGCTAAATGATGGTATAACGATTTTGAAATAATATTTTTATAAAGCACACAACTGATAGACTTCAGCCACAAATATCTGGACTCATTTGAAAAACTTCATGGTGCAAAAGTGTGTGTTGTGTTTAGCTTGGACAATACTCCTTCAGCAGTAAGAACGATTCATCCTTGATACCTGTGTATTGATAAATGTTCTCTTTCCCTCTCTGCTGGCTAAGTTAGTCTAAGTGGACTTTGACAAAGAAATTTCTTGGAAGCCGTGACTGAGGTGACATCTCACTTGCATGCAAATGAAGTCTTGACAGAGGACATGACAGATGGAACCCCAGGATCAAACCAGCTACTTTTCTCCAACAAGATATTAAAATTCAAAGGTTTATAACAGCTCTTGCAATTAAGGTTTCTCGGTGGCTGCTGATGACTTTCTCTTGCCATGGACTATAGCAAAACTTCCAGGGGAGATTCTGTAAGACCTCTGTAGCAGAACTGCGTCACTAACACACACTGTTCTCTTAAATAGTCCAGTTTAGTCTCTGTAATTGCTGAGGAAGTTCTGAATCTGGCCAGTTTGGACAGTGGTCACAGTCTTGGTGTGGCACTGCCTCCGGCAAGCCCCGTCAAATCTCAACACAAAACCTGGTGACAGTTTCTGTAGGACAGACATCCAGGTAATCTTGACATTCTGGGTCCAGAGCTGACTCGTAGGCAAATGAAGGGCATGGTGAAATTCTGTGGTCTACTTGGCAAACGTTCCACTTGCTACAAAATAACTTGGTTAATCCTCCATTTATTTATAGAGCATCAGTGTGTTGGGACCCGCTGAAAGGAAAAGCGGTTCCTTTGTGCCTCCTTGTCTCCTCTTCCCCACAGAAAATGGTTGTCTGTGTTTGGCAGGGACGAGGTCACGCTCGCGAGGCGTTTCGTGAAGGTCAGTTGTGCAGCAGAGGTGCTGTCCTGGGAGGAACCACGGTTGAAAAGCTTCAGAGAGAGAGAGAGAGAGAGCTGCTCCATCAAGTGACTGGGGTGGAGAGAGTCTGCTGGGCAGATACCGGGAGGGAGGCCCTTGCAGGCTGGGGGGGGCTGAAGTCGGGAGTGACACCGGGTGGCTGGGGAGAGGTGGTCACCTCTGGGAGCAGCAGGGACATGGAGCAGAGGGAGCAGAGGTGGCAGCTGGACTGGGGCTCTGCAGCTGCCACCGCAAAGACCAAATGACGGAGCTTGATGCGGAAGCCAAAAAGAAGTAAGCAAATTATTCTCAAATAAAAAGCGAGGGAGGCAGAACGTAACGGAGCACTTGAGCTGCATGTTCTGAGTCATGAGAGAGAAATACAGTGGCTAAAGGCAGGAGAGGATTTAATTTTTAATTAGCCATAATTAATTCCTTCCACGTCTTATGTCTGGTGAGAACACAGAGTGAAAGGAAGTAATAGTGGGCTTGCTTTGATGTGCCATAGTACTGGAGAGGGAGATAAAGGGCTGTATTTCAGTGAGCTGAAGTGCTAACTGCTGAACTCGGAGATGATGTGGGTGTCTGGCTGCGCAATGATCCTGCTAAATCTATCGGAGTTTTGCTTATTGCAACACTGGAGGATTTTTTACTTTGCATGTGATTTTCAGTGCTGCTGCTGAAATGTACAATCTGGCTGAATCAGAGACGGCAGAGCCCCCCCGTTCAGTGATCCAAACTTAAGCATAGTCCATGGGATAGGTCCTATCAGGGCTTATAGGAACGGGGGAATTCCTTTTTAATAGTAGTTGTTTTCAAGAAGGCTTGAAAATAATTCTTCCTCAGGAAAAAAAAAAGTATTTTACCCAATTAAATAAAATATTAATCCTTATCTTTCCCCTTTAATGTATATTTATTTGACAGATCCAGACTTAGTAGCAGCTTTTAGTATCTGGGCCCTTTTGCAACTTTGCTGTGAAAGTTTTCCTTCCTACTGTTACACTACTATGTTATACATAAATTACAGTTATCAGACCAAAAAAGCCCAAAAGCTCAAAGGAAAACTCATTTTCCCTTGTCAGATAACCCCATGCAGCTTCTTTGGCTCTGCTGAGGTTAAATCTGCCCCTTCTTTATTCATCCTTTCCCCAAAAAAACACAAACAGGACCTGCTTTTCTCATTTCAAAAAATGCAAAGCAGCATTACCCTGCTCCTTTTTCTCAATTTGTCCTTTTGAAGGTCAGCTTTAGAGACCATAAAATCAGCACAGTAATCCTAATAGGATCCCTGAGTAATTCCTCAGGCAATAGCCTTTGTGTATCCTCACCCTGTGTTTCACCAGCTCTGGAGCTCCGAGGTGGTGACAGTGTTTGGGTGTCCCCAAGCCCTCTCACACACCACCTCCTCCTCGTTCCTGGAACGGTGTATTAACAGGCTGTCATCTGCCAGGAACAGGAGCAACATCCTCCTGTTTGCAAAGCATTGAATTTGAGATTTGCAACAGAGCTGCAGGGGGTGGAGGAGTTTCTCCTCTCTTTAAAATCAAGCTTTGTTTCCTCCCTGTCTGCCATTGATGGGCGCTGGGATCACTGCTCAGGCTGGGCACGGGCAACTCCTGGGGGCTCTTCGGGGAGCAGGGTGGGGGGACCTGGCTGTGGAAATAGAGATTTTTGTGAACATAATGAAAGGCAAAACAAAGAACACATTATCTGCAACTTGAGCTGCTAAGAAGCAAACAGCAACTTACATATGGTTTGGCTTTGGCTTGGCCTTTTTTTGTACTCTTAGACAGGACACCCTGTGTAGCTATTTACTGTACTAATGGATTTTGATGTATTAATGACATGAGAGAGAATTACAGCAAAGGGGCCAAGCGATAATTGTTGTTTCCTCTGAGAGCATGTCACAGACGGAGCCACACACATCACTCCTAAGAGAGAAGCAGCGATACATTTATTGATATAAAGAAGTGATTCAACAAAGTTTGATGGTAAATTCAACAGTGGTTTAACAAGATTCGATGGCGAAGTGCACTTGGTTATTTCCCACAGGAGGATGGGGTCAGACAGAGCTATCAGGGAGACCTTCCCGTCGAGTCGAGGTTCAGGGAGGACCCCCTTTGCTTCCTAAACTCCTTCTCTGAAAGGAGTCTGGGTGCAACCCTACCCCTAGACTTGGTTAATGGTTTATATCTAAAGGATTATATATGTGCAAACCATTCTTTGTATCACTTAGCTGAGATTTCAAAGTTTAGCATGCTATTAATCACCTACAAAGAATCTCTTGTGGCAAGGAATCTCTCAGTCTCAAGGAGTAACCTTGAGATGTGTCCCTACCCAAGGGGAGATCCTGGTGAGCAGCCCACAGTTGTTCAGGATTGCTCGAAGGCTTCTTGGGCTACTCGCTAATTATGGGAAAAGGTGATTGACCAGACCGTTGGCTGCAGGTGGAAGACAAGAGCAGCTCATGGCTTTTCTTTCTCCCCACTTATACTGCTTTTCTCCCATATCCCCTCTTTGCCCACCCCTTCGCAGAAAGGGTTTGATCACAGGGATAATTTCCATTCACTGTAAATAGTTCTCTGTGAGAAGAGGAATTCTTACAGCAAAGACTTATGGCTTCATGAAGGTGACCTGTTCTTTGCCTCCAAACCCCCTCTGTTTTATTTTTTCATATATAAAGCATTTATTTCTAAATCACTGTCCTTATTTCTACTTCCTCAAATAACATTCATATTCAAGTATAAAAAAGCTACTTACGCCCTTGTATGAAACCCTTTAAAAGAAAGTTATCTATTTTAAATAGACTTAATTTTCAAGATGAGGAATATATGCCTTAATAGTAACACTTTCTGATTCACACATGCACCTAAATGCAAAAATTTCATCTCCTGATAGGCAATATAAGCCTCTGCTGATACATTAGTCTCATATTCATTAGCTTGCAATTTTGTTACCATCTCACTTTTCACAGCAGTTATCTATACTATTTGTGTTGAATTCAAACACTTAAGCTCATAGCAGAATGTATACATTTCTGTATATTCTTTCTTCTTTTACACTTGTTAAGCACAAGTAAAATAATTTCAAGTAGCAAACACCCTGCTTTATGCTTAAATACTACTAGTATATTAAACCAAAACTTCCTTTTTTATTTCCTATGAGAGGAAGAGCGGTTTTACAGCAGCTGCACCATTTTGTTATGTTTTAAGACCAAGAAATAATTAAAGCTTTGCTGCTCCTTTACAACATGCCTCTTCACTTATCTATTTTACCTATTTTCACAGGTTTTCCCTGTTTCAGATGATTATGTTTCCCCGTGTCAGCCCTTCAGTAGCCTTTTAACCATAAGAGCAAGCAGCTGAGTCACCTCTGCTTCCAGCCTGTGATAAATCATACACTCAGAGTAGGCAGTTTTGTGTTTCAGAAGGTGGAGTGAGTTTTACTTTTTCCTCTTTCCTGCTGGACTTGCTTTAGGCTACCTTTTTGTAGTAGCAAGGATGAAGTGGGGGTAAGTTTAGAGCTCTTTTAAAGGTTTTTATGCCCAAGTATGCTTTAAAATTAGAATTTCTGGCTAAATGAGGAGGGATGACTGTCTTGGCAAAGCAGGTGTCTGACTCACAGTGTGTAGGTACTGATGATTTTCTTCCTTCCCAGAGGAAAAGAGGGAGATCTGGTTCTGGATCTGTTTGGAGAGAATGGTGTGACCAAAGGAGGAGGGAAGGAGCTAATTTCCACCTGCTTGGAGACAGAGAAGAGAGGGGTGTTTTTCTGATCGCTGTAGAAGGGGGTTTGCAACATGCATGTGTACCAGAACAGCTGGGGACTCAGATAGGACTGCTTGAGGAGTTTTGGCCTTTATTTAAAAAAAAAAAAAAAAAACCCAAAAAAACCCAAAACCTAAGCCAACAGAATGAGAATAACTTCCCTTTGGTGACCCTGATGGCTTGGTCTCACTGTGCACAGAATGCTGGAGACCCCCCCAACTCCCTTTTGTCCTTGCTCTGGAACAAAAATAACCTGAGTGCTCTAAGCACTGTGCTTCTTCCTTTTCCTTCTTCTTCCCATCAGGGTAAGGAATCAGGGTGCTCTCCTTTTCTCTTGCTTGGTTTCAGAGCTGCAGGCAGCAATGGGAGTTCCTGCCGTGACCAGACCCTTCCTCTCTTCAAAAATAGCTTTTTGTGCAACATAAAGTATGGTGAGGGTAGTGAAGGGGTGTCTTCTGAAGGTAACACCCTACCTTTCATTTCCATAAATTCCTCCTCTGTTGAAGTCTCATCAACTGTTGGCCACTTGGTGCCACAGTAGCTTGGGAAGCACGTCTAGTTTGTCACCTTCTGCCAGACAGGATGGGTGGTGGGGTGCCAAAGGCTCTGCTGGAGCTTCAGGTGGGTCACTTCCAGAATGAAGCAATTATGTGATCTATTGATGATGTCTTCATGCTTGACTTCTGGATTGAAATGCTTGTTAGTGAAAGTGCTTTGTGTGCAAGAGGGGTTCCAGGAAAACCAAAACCATAAGGAAGGCCTAATAAAGATGTTTTCTGGATCAATTTGAAGGAGGTTTGCTATTTATTCACAAGAACATTCCCTGCTCCATTGTGGCCGCCTCTCCAGGCTCTGTTGAAGTATTTACGCTTGTCAGTAAATTTGCAACTAGATAATGAGTCTGTGCTCGCAGCATCTTCAGATGCACCCTCTGAGTTCTTCCTACCTGTGTGTGAAACTGCAGACTTGGCATCTGGGGCTCCTTCAAGCCTGACAAACCAGGCCCAGAGCGAGTGCACGTCCTAAATTAACGTGAGCATCTGGGTGACCTTTGCTGTAATTCACGTGGATTAGACCTTGTGGAGCAGCCTCTGCGAGTCGCTATTTTTGTAGTTGTTACCGAATCAGCTCCTGATTTTGAGGGGCTGAGATCCAGAGATAAAGGTGAAATAAATTTCGCTCGGGGAACTGGAGTTGTAATCTTATTTTGGATGGTAATTTGTTGTTCCATGCGTTGTTCATCTTGTCTGCCCTCAGTTTTGTCACTGACTTGTCGCCTCTCTCTTGAGCAGTGATTACACAGCCCAGCTTCTCTTTGCTTTCTCATGCCTGAAGGATTTTATTTTGGGGGATTGTGTTGGAACACTTCTATGGGAGATGTAATACCATCACTTATTTTTGCTGTGTCCAGAAGTGCGTGTTTGGGTGCAGTTTTCCTCTAGTTCTCTCTTCTGACTGTCTTGGAGACTTATAAATACAAGTTTTCACTTGTGTTTTAATAAAACTTCATTCTGCAGTGAGGAGTCATGAATTTTTACTAATTTTTTTCTATCTGGAATTCTACTATAAGGATGAAGATTTGGGATTGTGAAAACCAGAGTGTTCAAACTGTGAAAGCTTGGTGTTTTTTTAGATTTCTGTGTGGTTGGTGCAGATCTGCAGCCCGGGCAGAGGGCTGGACCTCCTGCCCACACCACCACACCATGGGAGAGGTTGATCTATCCCTTTCTTAGGAATAATGTTGGGCTTTTTCTGAGCAGCCAAAGTCCCATTTGAGACCAAAGAAATGGTGATTGTAAATCCAGAGAGACTGCAGCCTGATCCAGGCAGAGGGAATAATTTTTATATCTTTCCTCTACATTGGTTGGGGGGTTTATTTTGAACACTTTTTGGTGGTGGCTATGTCCTGCTGTGTGTTTGCTGTAGTTATCAGAGCAAAACCAAGCTCTGGCTAACACAGAAGGTGTCTTAGCAAGGTACCTTTTTCTGATTATCTGTGAGACCTTTGAATTCATGAACTCGCTGTTGTTTAATACTCCCCCTGTAACGTAAGGATGGTCAGATATGCAGGGACTGTCCTTCTCTTTCCTAGAAGCTGAATAAATCTACTCTCTCTTCTTCCCAGAAGCTTTAACTCCAAATGTTAGCTGGAAATCTGGAAATTTTTTGCTCTCTTAGGTAGGGAATACAACTTATGGAGCTTATTGGCAATCTATGCTTTCTAAAAAAATGTCCGGTTCTGCAATTCATAAATATTTGGGATTCATTAAGGAGCTGCCTCTGGTGCAGCAGCAGTAAATGTCAGCCCTGAAGAAAACTCTGGCATTTATATCTAAAAAGCAATGAGTGAGAGCGATGAGTATCTGTGTTTTGGTCTGAGTTTATAGTCTTAAATTCTGTGCATGAGGTGCGATTGCTGTTGCTTTCCTCGCTCGTGACACCAGCATTTCTGGGGTGCAGGGGAAAAAGTGGGGTTTCAGACAGCATCTCTGCTGAGGGCAGGAATTGTGGGGCAAGAAGGGCAGTTTTCAACCAACCTGGTCCAGAAGAGCCGGCTTCCTGGCACGAACCCAAAATTTGAGCTGCTCATATTAACTGGACAGGCGATTTGTTTTATTAAATCTGACGTGCTGAATGGGGAATCTTTTTAATGATATTCTTTACCTGTCTCGTTGTGTTAAAGTGGGGAGAGGGGAAGGGGTAGATCGGGGGGGGGGGGGGGGGGGGGGGGGGGGGGAAGAGAGGAGTGAGAGGGGTGAGCCATGGCAGGTGGAACCGACCATCAGCACCGGTTTCATGCCATGAACGGGCCCGGCGCAGCCGACGGAGACCCCGCGTAACAAGAAAGAGTTGCTAAGAACAAATCTCTATTGTTCCCCGTCATCTTTAAATGAGTGTCAAAGTAGGCAGGGGGGCTTTGACCGTTAACCGCACAATTTAGCCTGCCCGTTGTGTCCGGCAGCCCCCACCGCCTTGGAGTTTCTCGGATGAGAAAAGGCGGCCTCAGCCCCTTATAAATGGGCCAACTCTTCTCCTTTGTGTGCAGACTGCCCAGTGTGAAATCTGCAGTGACGTTAAATGTTTTCTAATGAATAATTACTGAAAGGAAATGTAGGAATATATGTGTAATGGATTGTAGCGCATTAAAATGTTTTATTTTGGGCACAAAAATGTTGTCCTTCACCAGCGCCGCGATTGTTTCAGGAAGCCTTTTGTGGGGGTTTGATTCTCAATGGATTATCTGTGAGCGCCCGCATTTCAAATAGAAATCAAAAGGGTCCTTTGGCAAACTAATGTTTTTCAAAATGGCAGCCATGAAGCCCATTTAGTATTTAAAGTTTGGGTTTTAAAGAAATGTTTGAACTCTGGAGATTTTCTCACTTTTTTTCTTTCTTTTGATTTATGAAAGTGAAGTGGTTCACCTCGACCTCTCCTCTATTGAGAAAGACAGACAGTCACCCTTTAACAAGTCTATAGCAGACTATGCCCTGGAGACAGACAAGAGGCCTTAAGAACTGTTGGCGTTTCCCTAGGCTGTTGATTAACCTTAAAACCCTCTTATTCTGTATTCTTTTGAAAAGAAATTAGGTTACAATGTGTAAATTTTTCCGCAGTATAATTGTATTTATGAATTCTGTTGCCTTGCAAAGTGTGTACAGTAGTGCAAGATGGCCTGAGTTCCTCATTATGGACCCAAGATATGCTGCCTCCACATTTCCAATATATATTTCTGTCAATATATAACATCTTGGTCTCGTTATAAATGTGCAAGAGGTTTCCAGAGATATGGGGGCCAGTCTCGCTGAAATGCCTAAAAACTGTCTCATCATTTTTGCTGGCTCTGCTGCAATCGGACGACCGTAACTCGGCCACTTGATGGAGATCAGCTCTGCTTTAATCTGATTTGTGCACAGCTCTAGTTTATCTGAGAATTACCCTGAACTGATTAATTCTTACGAGCTGTGCCAAAGTTTTCACAGTAGGAGGAAAGTATTTCCCTGTCTCCCTGGGCTCTCTGTTACCCTTGGCCAGTGACTTATTGCTCCGACTCCTGTTGCCAAGCAGACAGTGGTACCAGCTCTTAGGTGGTCATCAAACCCAAATTCTCTTTGGGGATGAAGGGATGGGGTCCCTTCTGCCCAGATACTGCACAGACAGCTGCCTGTAGCCCTTCCAGCAGCTCTATGGCATGCTATAATCTTGACCTTGAGGTCACTGCCAGAGTTGAAGGAAGAGATGTGATTGCTGGGACCTGTCCTTGCTCTCCCATTGACCTTGCCAAGCAGCATCTTGCGGAACGTCTTTCTTTAGCGCTTTTTGTGGTCAAGCACCGTCACGGCCCTTTTGGCCAACTTCTCTTGAGAGACACAGATGGAAGAAGGTGGAGCAGAGCCCAAGAAGTCTCCTTGTTATAATCCTTGCAGCGCTGACTGACGTCCAGTTCTCAGGATTCTTAATGAGCAAATTCCTGTTGCGCACAAGGGGTGCAGGACTGGGTCAAGGAGTGCTGCCTCTTGCAGTAAATGAATATTTCCAAAACACAGCCCTGATGTTTCTAAAGGAATCTGTGCAAGCAGTGGTGCTCCAAGCTCATCTGTCCCGAGCAAGCCTGAGACTCTCACGTCTATTTTAAATCTCTTTTCTATTTTAAAGATGGCTCCAGGGCCTGCTTTGCCCGGTTCCTGTGGCACGAGTTTTATTCGCTCAACAGAAAAAGAGGCAAAAAGGTCATAAATGTTTGGTATCACAGCAGATTTCTGAGGCTGCCAGCTGGAAACGGAGCTGAACAAATAGACTGAACTGTGCTTTGGATTGCTGTGTCCAGCGTTAGATCAGGCTGAAGTTGGGGGTGGGAGTGGAAGGGGATTTTTTGCAGAGATTGTAGCAAAAACATGCACTTCTTGATAAGAATTATCTTTTTGTTACCAAAACCTGATACTGTTGGGAAACGGATGGTTCTAAATAAACTGGCTGTTAAACAAGTGTTTCTTTCCATTTCTCCACGGAAATTTAAATTATTGAGTTTTTTTTTTTATCTTAAGTTTTGGGTGTTCTTGTTCATAGTTAGGATTTTTTAGCTAAGGGTAAATCAGAAATGCCTTTGCCTGACTCAGCTTCCTCGATGGTGCTGTTTGCCTGTTTTCCTCAATGTCTCTCAGCCTTGGGGTAAGATATCTTATCTACTTCATGTTGCTGTAAGCCCAGGCAAACCTATTTTGTGGTGCAAGAAAGGTTCTGCCGCTGCTGTAGGCCCTGATCTCGCGATGAGCCTTTTAGGAGGCAACTTGGTTATTCAGTGAGGTTGCACTTGGGTATGAAGCTTCTTAAATATGGGGCTCTTTACAGGATTAAAAGCATCATCTGGAGGATGGTTGAACAGAACTGAGAGGCCATTTGCTGATGCTCATAGATCACCAGCTACCCGAATCGGGGGTGTGTGCGTGTGTTAATCTGTTGACAATTGTTTATGCAGAGAAGCAATCATGGGAAAATACTTGTTGTTGTCTTTGACAGCTGGACAGAGGGGAACAAAGGGTTGGCATCATCTGGGAGTTGTCAGCAATCAGAGCCCAACCTGAGAAGACACTTCTGGGGGGAGAAACTATCTGTTGCACGTGAAAAAGCGGTAATCAGCGAAAAAGTCAATCTGCAAATAAAAATGGGTTTTGCAGTGACCTCTAGTGGGGAGCCAAGCTGGGAGCTGCGGGAAGAGGGTGAGGAGCCTGCTCGGGGTGATTTGCTGAAATTACCCATCAGAAGGGTTAGAGCCCATCACTTCATCTTCAAACTCAGACTTCACTCTTTGGGAGAGATCCTAAAATTTCATCAAGTGGTGCTGCCAGCATAAACCTCAGGGCAGCCCTGAGGTGCTGACAGTGTTAGATAATTCATTAAACCAGGAGGATGAGAGCATCCCTGCCCAAGGAGGGAGGCGAGCAATCAGCTGGACACATGATACTTGGTGTCAGTGGGCCTTAACTTCAGCTCTGTTAACTCTTTGTGGATGAAGAGCAGGACAGGAGATGAGACACTGCAGCTGGGGGGACGCAGGTAAAGGAGGAGGCGTGTGTGAAATGAAAACACTTCAGAATTTTTAGGATGGTGGTGAAGAAATCCAGCATCTCTGGCAGGTTGGGGTGTTTTGAGGGCATGCGGAGGATCCCTGAGAAGACTTTTCTGGTTTTGTGTTTGTGGTGGGTACGGGTGGCCCAAATCAACCTGGAGTCTGGTGTTCTGCATGGCATCTTGCTATAAATAAGGGTGGTGCTTATAGCTCAATTGTATAAGAGGTTACTTGAAAGATACCCTGAGGGAGATGGTGCCCCACCTGAGGATCTCATCTCTTTGGATTTGCACGGGCAGCATGTAGCATGGTTTGAGTTCTTCTAGTGCTTCCAAAATAGCTGTGGCATCACTACTGATCCTTCTCTTCCCCTACATGATAATCTCTTCTCTTCTATGGTGTTAAACCAAAGAAAGAGCAACAACTAACTCTGGAGCCTGTTGAAAACTGAAGCTCTGAGCCTCTGGCAAAGATAAGCAATAATTTTGTGAAGTTTCTTTTAAAAAATTCTGGCTGTTTCTTGCCAAGTCTTGTTTGTTTGGTACAAATTTTTCAAAGGAACTAGTCTGTTGCTTCTGACCTTAATTCACATCTCATGAATTTGTGTTGCGATCTGTTGTAGTTCTTTGTGGTTTCAGTGTTGACAGACAAATCCCTGTGGGAAAAGAAAAAGCCCCCATTGTAGTGAGAGGGAGATTTTTGTGATAGAGCTTGCATCTCGGTAGGCAAGAAAGAAATCTCCTGACTCTTAAGTGACGAGGAAAGGAAAATAATCCTTTAAAAAGAGCAGTGTCTTGCTGGGATAATGTTCACTGATGAGTCCGGGGGGGGTATCTCTTACTGACGCAACAGGTAAGCACAAAACTTCTTGTAAACTTCCAGAAATGGGGTAAGGGGGATAGGGTGGTAAATGGTACTGTGATAATAAAATTGCCTGATCTCAGAAACAGCCAAATACTGAGAAAATCTGAGCACAAAGTAGCCCAGAAAAGAGTGCGGGATTTTTGTCTAAAAAACCAGTGAAGAGTGTCGCTTACCAATTAACATACGAGTGAGAGAACTGGGTTAAGGAAACCTGATCAGGTAGACAGCCACTGTGCTTTCAGGCTTATTCTTTCATGCTTCCCTGCTTGGAGAGAAGGTAAAAGTCTCTTGTCCTGCTTGTCCCAAGTGCTTTCTTGGGCCAAATCCCCCTTTAGTTCCTTACAGTCTGTCTTTCTGGTAAAATGACAAATTCTAGCCTTGCCAGGCAGCTGCCCCTGTAGCAGGAATGATTAAGACAATATTTCACTGTTGAATGGTCAAGAAAGTATTAGGGCAAAAGAAATAAAGTAAATATCTATCTCTAAACTCTGGCATTTTCATTATGAAACATGTATTTGTTTGAAATTGAGAATATGCTGAAAATGTCAGCATGGCACGCTTTTTATTGTAGAATACAGAATATCCTGTTTGTCTAATTGCTAGCATAAAATTATCAGCTTTGTTTAATTAAATAAAAAGCATACAATTTATTCTTATAGCCTGGGAAAGAAGAACTTGATCCTCAGCAGTGAGTTTTTAGTAGAAAGACAAGGTCCATGATAAAGAATTGGAAGTTTCATGTGTGAAAGAGTTACATTTTATCATTGACATCCTTTTTGAATCTTTCAGCCTTTTGAGAAGGATGAGGTGTGTGCTGGTAAAGGTTTGCCTGTTTGTCCAAATCGCTGCTTGATCAGTTTTATCAGCTTGGTGGCCTCTCTGCTCCTAGCTCGGGTCTCTCGCTGGTGTGTGGAGACATCTGCTGCCCAAATCTGAAAGTTGACTTTGATCTGCTTGTGGAAGGCACTAGGGATAACGAAATCATTTTGTACAGAGTAGTATTAATCTTTTTTTTCCCCTAAAGGCCAAGTCCAA
>BJBW01001350.1:141197-163963 GCA_004320125.1 Scolopax mira
TTCCTAAAAGCAGAATGATTGCTATATAAATACCCAGCTGGTGTTATAAGCTGCCTGGAGTTGTAGCCCCTTTTCTCTACAGCCCATCTCTTTGAAACTTCCTCACTTATCACTGCTCAAAGATGAGTGTATCTGGGAAGGGACTGGGGGGTTATATACCCTACTGATCACACAATGCTGCTTATTTAAACAGTCTCCTGCTGGCCACAGTCTGAGTCCAAGTATTTCCTTCTCTGCAGCTACTGGGTGTGCACTTGTCCATTCTGCAGGAAGCTCTCACCCATCGGAAGATCGAAGCCAGATCCGAAGAGGTACCGAGTAGTTCTCTGTGACCCCAGGCAGCTGGGGGCCACCCTGGCCAGTGGTGACTACTGAGGAGCTCTGATCTTAGCAGTGTTACAGTAAAAACAGATCACACTCTCCTCCATATCACCTTTCTCTTATAGCCTAAGATGTTAAATTTAAAACACATTCCCAGTATTAGAGACTTCCTGCTGAACGAGGTAGTATCTATTAAAAAAGCCAGGAAGAGGGACTTGCAGGCAGCCCTCTGTTTGAGCCTTCCTTCTGTTCCATCCCTGGAGTGCTTCCTGGGAAACTGGCTGCACAAACAGAGGAAAGCACTGGTAAAAACCATTCTTTGAGCACTTTGTACCAAGTTTAATAATAAAGCTAAAAGGAAGTCAGAATGCTTTCCCTGCCTGTCTGAATTGGTGCTCTCCAAAATGTGGTATCACAATCCTGCTGGCTTGTGGCCGTACACCAGCCTGAGGTGATACTGGTGGTAGATGAAGCTGCAGGTAGCTACAGTTCAGGTAACTCTGTGCTGTGATATAAAGAACGTGGCCGATTCTCCAACCACAGGTGTGAACTGGCTTTGCAGGAGTTTGACCAGCTGTGGTGTTTATCATCTCTGGCATATCTTTATCTATTTTTAGGTCCTGAGCCCTCTGAATGTGGATCTGGCATTCTATGCTCGGGATGCAGTAGCAAAGGCAATTTATGGACGAACATTCTCTTGGCTGGTCAACAAAATTAATGGCTCTCTAGCCAACAAGGTTGGTTTCTTGTCTAGTGTCTTCCCAGACACTGAGTCTCCTGACACACTGAGCAGAGCTTCTCCGGTGAAGGCCCTGCAGTGCTCACCACCAAATATCTTGGTTGCTTGGTAATTGTATTGAGCTGGAAAACTTTTTAGTTGGGTGCGGAAGGTGGAGTTCATTATCTGCTTTAAAGTGGTTGCTCCGTTGGCATGTGATACAAAGCTCTCAAAGAGAAAGCTTAAAATTTAGGTGAAGGAAGCAACGTGAAACATGCAGGGGAGAAGCATGGGCTGGAGCAGCAATTAGAGCAATGATCTCTTTAACAGGATTCAACTCGGAAAACAGTTATTGGCCTGCTGGATATCTATGGATTTGAAGTGCTGGACACAAACAGGTAAGGGCTCTTCCTGAGGCTGGGGTGATCTGTCCTTGTGCTGGTGGGGCCACGTGTTGAAGTCTTGTGTGGCTTCTTGAGTGTCTCCCAGCAAGGCAAGCTACAGGTGGCTACCAAACCTGAGGGCACTGGGCTAGCAGAAGCTCTGGAGAAAGCTTCAGTTTGGGCTGCCTACCTGGGTTTGAGCCACTAACACAACGGTGTGGGAGAATTGATCTGTATCAAAGTGGGCTGTCTCTCTGGAACATGGTAATGGTAAACTGTAACAGTGGTAAAACTATCCATGCAATAAATAAAAAAACTAATTGTCATTTAACCACTGTGAAGCTTTGAACAGTTCTGCATTAATTACTGCAATGAGAAGCTCCAGCAGTTGTTGATTGAGATGACCTTGAAAGCGGAGCAGGAGGAGTATGAACTGGAAGGAATAGAGGTAATTTATTGTATTCCCCCTCCCTATTTTCTTTGAACTGCCATTACACTGAATGCTTTTGATCATCAATGGAGATGGCATCCTGTTTTTTTTCTTCTTTAGTTTGAATTGATAAGGTCACAACACTGATCTTTACTGGGATTGGAACCTGGCTCCAAACAACTTAAAAAATTCAAGGCAAAGATCTTCCTCTAAAACTCTTCATCCTTTATTTTTTTCTTTTATTTCCAGTGGGAACCAATTCCATATTTTAACAACAAGATCATCTGCGACCTGGTTGAGCAGAAACATAAAGGAATAATCTCCATTCTGGTAAGTGTTTGTGCTACTTAGAGTGCCTGCCTGTTCCCTAGTCTAATGGTCCATAATTGTATTTTTCCCTCTAATTATGTGAAAGGTCTGCATTATCCAAAATGTAAACAAATAGATGTTGTAAACAAGGACCCAGAAGATTAAAGTAGAAGATCTGCTTGCTAGATAGCTGTAAGTTTTAAAGTAGTTGTGCTGCTTCCACAGCAACTCTGAGTACCTGAGAAGGCAGACCTAGACCATTCTCTCCACTTTTTGCCTGGAGACAGAGATAGAAGGAAGGTACCTGCAGCAACCCGGCTGGCTTTAGTCAGCAACAGGGATGGGACCCAGCTTTCTTCCAAGTACCATTAGGAGGGACTGCAGAACACTAGGAGCACTTCTCTGGGGCCACCTGAAGCCTTACAAGAGACCTCCAGGCTCTTGTAAAGATGAAAGAGGAAAACTCATCCTTTCTATTTGCTTACATGACTTGCTTGTTTTTAATCTCTGATACTTCAAAGGGGCTCAGATAGGAGAGGAAACCTGAGAGCTGCCTACCTCCTCGTGGTCTTTCTCTTGTTTCCTTGCCCTTTAGTTGTTACTGCTTCTAAAATACCGATCTGAAGTTGTGCCTTCAAAGGGATGGCAGGAGAAGCTGAAGACAGCTCTTTCCAGAACTTTGAACAAGGACCTTGTTCTGCAATGCTGTGTAACGCTTCTTGCTTTCAGAAGTGGGGATAAGTTTGAGCACTCAAGTTACCACAATGATGCTTTCTTGAATGCAAGCTCTAATTAGTAAGAAATCTAGTGATCTTCCTGTAGAGACCTGTAGCCACACTTGAAGTTGCGTTGTCCTGTGCCACCACTCTCACATGTCCACAAAGCTGAGAATTTTTATCACCTCATTACAGGAGACAGAAATTAGTACATCATAATCCAGAGAAGGTGCTGCTGAATCTTAGCATTAGCTTCACCTTGCAATGGGTTGCTCTTTCAAGCAGGGCTTATTGTGTTTCTTGGGTCAAAAAAGGGTAATCTTGAAGCTTGTCTTCCCCCTCCAACTCTGCGATTCATCCAGACCGAGAGTCCTGCAGATCCTGCTGAATTTTGGTATTTAATGATGACATCTTTCTCACTGTTTTTGTTTAAGTGAACTACAAATAATACAGGATGAGGCAGGGCATTGCCAAATTTGGAAGAAAAAGGCAGATCTGACTGCATTTATCTCTATACTTAAAACAGATAAACGAAGCTTTAAATCAAACTGGGAAATTGCTTGTATAAAAGAGAACTCACGTCAAATTGTATCCAAGCCCTTTGGTTTTGATAACAAAGTTTGTAATATTTATTGTCAAGGAGGGAGTAGTCTGTTCAGAGCAGCGTTTGATGGAGTGCCTGCTGTTCTAGGATGAAGAATGCTTGCGACCTGGGGAGGCGACTGATCTGAGCTTCTTGGAAAAGCTGGAAGAGAAAGTAGGAGATCATGCCCACTTCGTGACGTATGCATTTATGCTCTGTATCCTATCACAGATGAAACTCTTCCCATCTCTTACCCATAACAGAGCATTGGGGAGGGAACAATTTTTGCTTTATACCAAAGAAAATCTAGCAGCCTATCCAGTGTCTAACGTTGAAATGTGCTACACTGGTGGAGTATGTTAGAGGATATTGGGGAGGTGGTGGTGATTCCTGTCTCTTTACTGGTATGATGCTGATCTTTGAGTCTGATTTCATTCCACATTAAAATTGGGGACTAAAGATTAAATGGGTTTGGCCCATGGCTTTGGCCACGGGTAGCTTTGTCCCCCACTGACTCCAGGGGAAGCAGAAGATACTGTGAAGAGAAGCCTAATGCCCCAGGCTGTGGGGGGCACATAAATATTTTTCAAGAGTCTATCTGGGTACAGGAGAGCTTTAGGTAGGAAGAAGGAAAAACCTGGTCCTGCTCAGATCTCCTAGATGAGCATATTTGGTTGTATTTTGGTTGAATCTCAATTTGTGGTATTTTTGGATGTGGTTTTGGTGGCAGATGAATGTGTTGGCGCTGGGCTGTTCTGGCAGTTCCCAGCAGACGCCTCTGAAGGGCTTTGACAAGCCATCAATTCTGAGTCACGCTGCTGAATTGTCACCGTTTCTATGGCTCTGAAGTTCATCACAGCCAAGTGGAAAATTTGTAGCCAACTTCCTTGTCACCACAATGTGCCTTAATACTGTTCTGCCTGATTAAAAGCTTTAAATAGAAGTGCTAGAGCTACTTAAATGGGATCTGTACTTGGCGATACTCTTGGAAGGAAATTTTGATGTACTAATGTGCTGTTGTGACACACAACTCTGCTGTTAGTGACTGCTTACAAAGCTGAAACTTAAACTGTTAAGTTGCTCTTTTATTTTTTTCTTTTCCTTTTTTTCCCCTCCATGAGTTTTTGCATTCTAATTTTTTCCTGCTATTCTTGAAAATTTTGATTTCTCCTTTGTATTTGTGTTCTTCTTCTAAGCCAAAATATCTCAAACAATCCTTCCCTCCACTCCCCACCCCATTTTCCCTTTGAAATTGAGGAAGCTGGTGATTTTTTTCTCATGTAGGCAGTGAGAATGTGCTTAAATGAATGTTATAAGAGGAAATCTTAACAGTTCTGGAAAGGGTGGCCATTGTCAAATGGCAAGGATGGGTCACATATTTTGAAGAGTTTGTGGTAATTGACTCTCTTCAGCTTTTTCAGCTGCTAAGGAATTTTGCTGTTAGCTGTTCCGAATGGACAGATAGATAATAATTCAATTATGGGCTATAACTGTGTAGTCAGAGCCATATTGATAGAACAGACATTAGACTCCCTGCTCTCCTATGGTGGCTTTTTGTGCAGGTGACTTTCAACAGGCTGAGGAAGCCAATTTGCTGCTTTTTCTCTTGTTGGGTTTCCCCCCCCAGTCGCAAGCTGGCAGACCAGAAGACGCGGAAATCGATTGACTGGGTGGATTTCCGCCTCCTTCACTACGCAGGAGAAGTCACTTACTGTGCTGTGGGTGAGTGTGAACCAAGTGCCAGGCTAGAAGTTACCTGAGCTTTTGAGCCAATGCGGTAGATAATAGCTTGGTGTGAAGATGAAATACAAAATATCTGCCCCCTGAAGGTGCTAAAATCTTAAACATGAGTGCAGTGGATATAAATTGAGGATATAAATTTCCAGCTTTTGTGTTAAAGTGTGTAGCCTTCAGAAGGAATTAAACCTTGGGATGTTATTTTATTTTTCTACAGGATTTCTGGAGAAGAATAATGATCTCCTGTATAGAAACCTGAAAGAGGTAAGAACAAGAAAGGCTCCTAAGTTACCTTGCTTGAAGTAGAGATGTTTTGCGGGTGTATTTAATCTCTGTAGCAAACAACATGTGTTTCTCCTTAAAAATGTTCTCTAGGCACTTACCTGCATGTCCTTACAGCTCTGCTGCTTGAGCTTAGAAGTGTGACAGTAGGAATAGCTGCCTGCTAAATAAGTGAGCTTTTCATTTACCCTGTTTTAGGTGCTGTGCAACTCTAAAAATGCCATCATTAGAGATTGCTTTTTACTGTCAGAGCTCGACAACAGGAGGAGACCAGAGACTGTGAGTTTCATCTTTAGTCTGAACTTTGAATATATAAACTCAACTTCCCAAGTCTTGATTTAACCACTGATCCCATCCTTGGTCCGAAGTTCAGTGGTTTATTTTACTTTTGCTGGTGTCCTAGTAGTTGAGCAGGGATGTCGCTGAAGCAGCAGCTACTGATGCGACTTACCTTAATGTTGTTATTAATGCTTTTTTCTAAAACGAGCCCCGTGCCCAGCATCCAACAGCAGTTAGCTTCTGAAGGGCTGCCTTGCGTGTCCAGCTGCGTGGCAGGGGTTCAAATATTCCTGCTAAGCATAATGTCCAGATAACTTATGATTTAACTGTGCTTCAATAGCTTTGTGCTACTAATGCATATGCCAGCCTTTTTCTTAACAGTTTTAAGATGGGTATGGGGAACAAGTTGACTTCAATTGCTGTGGAGCTCAAGTTCCAAAGCTAAGAAACTTCTTTCGATGTTGTCTTAGGTTGCAACTCAGTTCAAAAACAGTCTGATGAGCCTCATAGACATCCTGATGTCCAAGGAACCTTCTTATGTCCGATGCATTAAACCAAACGAGAACAAGGAGCCTGGTAAGACATTGGGCTGAAGGCACAGTTGGGATAAAGGAGGGAGACTTTAGCTTGTAGCTAGGTACAGCAGATAAAATATGTTTATATATATTATATATATACAGATTATACTGTATATATAAAGAGATTAAATATATATATATTTCCTAGTCAAGCTAGCAGTGAAGTCATCACCTTAGGGAACTGGATTTGATCCCTTCCTTATCTGTCCCAATACATGAACAAGCGAGTTAAGCTTCCACAGCCAGTGTTCTCCAGTGACTACCTGTGTCCTTACTACAGGGAAGTTTGATGATTATCTGATCCGACATCAGGTGAAATACCTGGGGCTGATGGAGCACCTGCGGGTGAGACGAGCCGGCTTTGCGTATCGGCGAAAGTACGAGCTCTTCTTGCAAAGGTGAGCAGAGCTGTTCTGCCATCAACCAGGAGAACCCTCCCATGAGGGCTTCAGAGCAAGGTTTGCTTAAATATCAAGTCCCAGTGATACGAGGTGCTAGCAGACAGGTGGGTTTTGTCTGTATGCATTTTCATCTGCTTTGGCGTCTTCTACCTTGAATAAAGCAGTAGGGATTTTGGGGGGGAGAGTTTCAAGAAGAAGTTCCTGAAATACCAAGTCATTTGTTTTGATGTCTTGCTGATCTTCCAGGTATAAATCCCTCTGTCCAGCTACCTGGCCGCACTGGCATGGCCCAGCCGCCGAGGGTGTGGAGAGGCTCATCAAGCATATTGGTTACAAGCCTGAGGAATACAAATTAGGAAGGTAAATTTCCTTTCTCTGGCTGTGATTTCTGCCGGTCAGCTGCATGGGGCTTGCCATATTTGATCCTCTGTCCTGTCTGTGACTGCCCTTCCCAGAGAGCTGCAAGACCTGGTGCTGTGAACAGATCCCTTTAGCTGGACTCCTGTGTGACCATGTGAACTGGGTGGACCTGCCTGGGTCTGCAAACCTGATGGATTCTGATTAGTGATTTAGTTAAAACAGGCAAAAGTAACTTCACCCCAAAGGTATACAGTGCACAGGAGCAAGGAGACAGATAAAAAGCCTGGATGCATACATTTCCTCTTTATTTTCCCCTTCCTGTTTCCATGGAAGCTCGAGTACAGCTGAGTTTCTTCCATCTCTGGATTAGGGGAGACGGGCTGCCGTGCTTTGGTTCCATGTCTCCCTGCTTGCTTGGCCACAGGCAACTTAGTGTTTTTGGCTTGGGTTCTTTTCTTAACTGTCTTTTGGAACCACTCCTGAACAACAATCGTGTCCTCCTTGCCAGGGTGTGGGGCAGGGCAGGGCTCTCCAATGTCACCTTCAACCTCTGGATGTCAGAATCCATGAATTGATGTCTAGGATAGGATCTAAGACAAGGAAACCTGTTTTCACTGGGTTTCAGCTGCTTATCCTGAGCTCCACATCTGGGAAACGTGCAGGAATCCCAGCACTGAGAAATACAAGTTGTATAAAGGCAAAGGTCTCCACATTGCACCTTCCAGGGCACCTGGGACCTTGTGCAGTAACTGGTGTTTTGCTTCTGTCCCTCTCCCTGCTGTCCTTTGACAAGTCCTTTGCATTCTTTCAGGATGTGCCAGGTAGACAAAGGAGGAGTGGTTATGGAAGGAGATGAACTAACTTGTTAGTGTTACAGCCAGCAAGAGGACTCTGAGCCTGGTTGGGGCAGCTGAAACCATGGCTCACTGTGAATAAGCTGTTTGTGGTCTCTTTTTCAGAACCAAAATATTCATTCGGTTCCCAAAGACCCTGTTTGCTACTGAAGATGCGTTTGAATTCAGAAAGCACCTGTTGGGTATGGTTCCAGTTCCTTTTGTCTATCTACAGACCCAGAGCCTGGGTGAACTGTGTTTCTGGGCTCCAGGTTTGTGCAGCAGATGCACCATGTTGAGGGCTGAGCCCCCTGGTCTGCATTTCTTGGGAGAGTCCAAGGAAAACTTCATAATCTTTTCCAGGGTGGGAAGAAATCATGAGCTGTATTGCTTGAGTTCTAGGTGTCTGTCCTTTAGAGCTCCTCGTTCCTAGTAACTGTTGATCCATGTCTATCTTTCCCCTGGAATTGGGATATACCACCTGTCTCATCCTAGTGTTAGCTGTTTGGGGCACGTTTGCCTGTGCAGGCTACTTTTGGTCCTGTTGGTGTTTTAGCACCTTTGTTCCTTGGTGATTGTGCAGATCCTCCTGTGCCTGGGCATGTGGTGTCTGACTGCAGGGAGCACAGCTCCTGGATGCTCTGATCCTGTAGATATGAGCAATGTCTCTGCTGCTTTTTTTTTTTCCCCTCCAGTTTCGAGACTACAGGCCAAATACAAAGGATGCCTTGGAAAGAGAGAGTATGAGAAGAAGAGAGCAGCAGGTACGAGCTCTGGGATTGAGGAGTGTCTTAGGGCTGTGCTTTCCAATAGGAGCTGTATCTTTTGGAGGCCACAAATCCATGTGGCTGCAGATATCGCTTGCAGGGCTGTGGATATTTGGCTCAGATGCAGGAGACAGTGATATGAAGAGCATTCACAGAGGTCTGTTTAGTTCTGCATACCTGGTGTCACCCAGGCATCAGCTGAGGGAGTAGCTCTGTGGTGGCAGTACCCTCTGCTTTGCGTGTGGGGGTGTTCTGGGGGGTACCGAGGGGATTGCTCATTAACTGCTGGGGAAACAAACCCTATTATCATGGTGGACAAGCTGATAAATGATGCTGCAGGCTCAAAGGCCAGGTTTCTGAGATGAGCTGCTGGCTCTGTGTGGTACGTCACTGCCTTGATGTTGAGCTCTGCAGTGCAGGTAGTGCTGGATCAGTTATTACAGAGAAGAAAACGTTCTAAACTTCTTCCTCTAAAGATCAGCTGATGGGAACAGCTACAGAAGAGCCGGTTATATCTTATGCTATATGAATTTAGAGGATAGTATGGCACAGGATCTCTGATACTAATACAAGGACGTGATTAATTCTTGCAGCTATCAAGCTGGAGGCTTGTTGGCGAGGAGCACTGGCACGGAAGGAGGCCAAGAAGAGGACGTGGGCAGTTCAGACCGTCAGGAAGTAATTATCACTGTGTGGTGGTTGTGAGGAAGGCTGTAGGTGACAGCATGGTGATGGTCTCTGGACTATGAATCCAGAGTCAAAAACTATCCCCTTCACACCCATTTCTAAGCTATCTGTTGTTAGGAGGACAGTTGCCAGATGAGGTTGACCAAAATGCCTGTCACCTCTTCAGGAATTCTGGCTTGCACCAATTTCTGTTGTTCTGCCAGTTCAGTTTCATACAAGGGATCTCCAGTCCTTTCTGAGCCTGTCTGTTCTCTTCATACGTGGTCCTCCCTCTCCACTCCCTTAAGCCCAGCTCCTGAATACTGCATCAGAAGCAGTGCTGGTCTTCCTTTTTAACTCCAAAGCACAGGTTTTGGTCAACAAAACTTAAGAAAAGACTTAAGCTTTATAATATTCCAAAAATTAAGATTTCGATTGCCGTAACACAGGTGACAGTGTACCTGAGTTAACATCAGTGATTTGTTAGCCCGTCGTGTGCCTTCTGTGACTTGCCTTTCACTGATTTCTGAATGTAACATGTAAGTTCTGGTTTGGATATTTTTTTTTCTGTAGATTCATAAATGGCTTCATCAATCGGAAGAAACCCCTTTGTCCAGAAAATATTGAATTTGTGAGGCTTGTGCAGTATAAATACTTCATGAGGCTCAGAGACCACGTTCCAAAAAATGTCTTGGACAAGAGCTGGCTTCAACCTCCTTCCATCCTGGAAGAGGTGAGGGTTGCTGCAGGCCTCGGGAGAGGTGAAGATGGCTTTTGTTCCATGGTCCCAGGTGTTCACGCTTCATTTAGGAGAAGAGCAGTGATCTGTTGGCTTGTCCTTTCTTTAGGCATGATGGCAGAACCTTTGGAAGACCCTGAGACCCTCTGTATTTGGGGGAGGATGGGAGTGGGAAGAATGGTGCTGTTTAAATTTTAAAGGGAAAGGAGGCAGCTCAGTGCTTTTGTTTCAAGGACAGGAAAGGAAGATGCAATGACAGAAAAGTGAACTCATGAGCCCTGTTAAAGACAAAATTAATTCCATAATGTCTGTCTGTGCTTAAAACCTGTAGCCTTTCATCTTGTTTGGGCTTTAGCAGCACAGGTATCCTCAGCGCATGAATTGCATAAATTCTGATTGCTTCCAGTAGCACTCTCATTTAGAAACAGCTGCTTATGTTTGATGTGGCCCCTTTGATCCTGCTGATAGCCCAGTTCGTGACCAGAGCAGGTCACTCCCATGCCATTGGTGCCCAGTGCTTGGTGGGTGAGGTGGGCCCAGTAGATTAGAAAGCTCAGACAGAAGGTGAAGAGCAATGCTGTGTGCCACAGTCTCATCTAGGGGTGACAGATGGAGTTTGCTGCTTTTAGTAACTCTAGTAATGACTCAGCTGCTTGATGTTGCTCATCCTTCAGCTGTTTCTGGGCATTAATCCTTCTCTGGTAGCAAAGCTCTTTGGTGCGTGGTGCTTTGGGCCAGGGGGAGCTCAAATGAATTGTGACTAGACGTTTAAAAACAGCTAGTCCCAGGCAGGTATCTGTAAGGGCTGCAGCAGGAGCTGTTTGCACACTCACTATTTATTTTCTTTTCTTAATGTAGACATCTGAGATGCTACAGAAAATCTGTATTAGGAACCTGGTGAGGAAGTACTGCCGGGGTGTTACTGCTGAGAGGAAAGTGCAGGTAACTGATTTGTGGAATACAAATGTGTGAGTTAAAAACATGCTGTGAGTGTGTGATACCTGCTCTCTGAACTGTCTGAACCAGAGACTGCACCTTCTCACACACCACTGCACTCCTTGTGAATAGGTTAGGCCCATAAATAAGATCTGTAAGACTGTTCAGTCCCTTTATTCGGTGTAACACAGGAATAATCTAAAGAAATGCTGGAGTACGAGGCTGATGCTGTGTAGTAGCAATGCTCAAGTTGTAACTGCTGGTGTTACTGATGGAGAAACTCTAAGAGGGTAAATGCTTTTCCTTCTCAAAACAGTTGCAGCAAAAAGTGGTAACAAGTGCTGTTTTCAGAGGGAAGAAGGAGGGCTACCTGCAGAGCATAAACCAGACTTTTATGGACACCCGACTAAGTGAGTACATGATAAACCCCTGAAGGACTCATCCACGTGCTCCTTGCTCAGGAAAATTCTGTTTGACAAAACAGACTCAGTTTCTAAGGGAAAATCCCATCTGGCAGAAGCAGTGTCACCTCCTGCCTTTGGGCCCTACCATTTAAGTTCCCCTCCTCTGTCGTGTCTAGTGACACTAAACAGATTAATCTGTCAGACTTTGCTCTCAAATGGGAGGTACCTGGAATCCCCCTTGTGACAGGAAGCCATAAATCGAAGCACAATTCCCTGTGGGCTGGGCAGGATCAGAATCCAGCCTTGCTGTGCTGGGAAGCTGAGGATGTTGTGGTGCAGCATCGCCAGCTGTGGGGCATCCCAAGGACTGGAGGTGCTGGGAAGGAGAGATGTGAATCCTGGGAATCCGTACAGTTAGTGTTAAGCACTTTATAAAAGGCATTAGAAGGAAGCCCTGTTAGTGCAGGGCAAGGGATCTGGGAGACTGGGCCCAGTGTGGTGACAGTGGTGTGTGGGTGTGATGCTTGGGTCATTATGGGGTCTCTCTCCAGAGCTTCAGCTGGAGCTCTGTGCTGAAATAAAAATGCTCTGGGTGGTTCTCAGCCCAAGCCCTTCTGTACCAGGGCTTGAACCAAGAGAACAGCCAGTAACTCCCAGTATGAATTACTTGTCAGGCAGGAAGAACGACCGAAAGGGGTTTAGGAGTAGCTGGAAGTGAACGCCTCCAGTTTAGAAAGGAGTGTACCAAGGGGACAAGGACTAATGGGATGAAGATAATTAATGCAGCTCTCTTGTGTTTTGCTGGTGGGAGTGGTGGCCATCTGTTGCCTACACTCAGTTTCTCTTTCTGGTTTGCTCTTTAGAAGAGAATGATATAAACCCCAAAGTACTGCAGCTCATCCAGGGTGAGAAGATCAAGGTAAGGGAAGGGCAGCTGGAGCCCAGCAGCCCTTGGACCAGCTGGGCTGGAGTCCTGGGGCTGGTCGGTCATACAAATTGAGTGATTTATGACACCTGAGGTTTTCTTGCTTGTCTCTGTGGCTAAGTAAACTGATGAATACCAGTGTAGTGAGTGTTTCCTTGCTTTTAAATTGGAGACAGGTCTCAAAATGCACCTAGGCAAAAATAATTTAAGATTCCTTTTAATAGAGACTTAAAAAGTGTCACTAGCCCCGTTTGGGCTGTAATGGGAAGAAGTGCAGGGGTGTTCCCTGCACTTCCATGGTTATGGCATAGAGGGCACAGGTAAACTGTTTTTCACAAAAGCATGACTCTGCTTTGAGTCTGAATTTCCAAGAATAAAGAAACCGGGTTGTTGTGAGCTGGGGTGTGTGGTGCTGCTTCTGACGGACCCGCTCCCGGCACGGGACCCTGCCGTGGGGAGAAATGCTGATACCAACCTCCTTGTTTTCAGTATGTGACCCCCGTGATAAAATACGACAGGAACGGGTTCAAAGCACGAGACCGGCTGCTTGTTCTCACCCAGTCCTCAGCCTACGTGGTGGAAATGGCCAAGATCAAGCAGAAAATAGACTACGCCACTCTGAAAGGTAAAGGTGGGAAGTCAGTGTGGGACCTCCCTTTCTGCCAGTGACACTGAGGGTGGAAAGATGAACATCTGAAACTTGGGTCTTTCAAGGATATTTGAAGCAATGGTCTACTCGAGAACACTTTTTCCTGGGGGATGGATAAAGGGCCTGTGTGTCAGCATGCAGTTCTTTCAAGTATAGATTGTGAGTAAGAGGATGCAGCTCTTAAAAATACTTAAATGCAGGAGGGCATCACTTTCTGCTGAAATAGGGGGAAGGGGAAAAGCCCCCACTCTTCTACCCACTTTATAGGTATTTTTTAATCCTACCATTGTCTGAACTACAGTCCAGGGGTAGAATATTTACTTTGTCCCTCCTCCCTTCCCAAAACAAAGGCAGCATGGAAAGGCAGGGAGCAAACAGCTAATGCACTGTGTTTAAATAACTACTGTTGGAAATGTGTTAGGGACAAGTGGGTGCCAGAGGTGATCTTCAGAAGGTATTTTGCAAACTGGGAAGACGACGATGGTGTGGAACTGTCTTTAGTAGTTTTTCCTCTAATTCTTGAATTTCTTTTGAAGGCATTTCCACCAGTAACCTGAGCGATGGGATCGTAGTCATTCATGTTCCCGAGGACAACAAGCAGAAGGTAGAAAACTGAAATGTAGCTCCTGTGAGCTTGTGGTTAGAAGTAAGGTCTTGTAGCTGACAATTCTAATATTCTTGTATTATTTTTTTTTCACTATAAATCCTAATGATCCCTGGAAAGGATGTGTAACAAACCAAACTTGTACATGACTCTTGTAACTGCTGTGCTGTTATCAGTCCCTTCTGCACAGCAGTCACTCCTGTAGCATTGCATGGAATCACAGAGTGATATGGGGTGGGAAGGGACCTCTGGAGATCATCCAGTCCAACCCCCTGCCAAAGCAGGTCCACTCAGCAGGTCCCACAGGAACGTGTCCTGGTGGGGTTTGAATGTCTCCAGAGAAGGAGACTCCACCACTTCCCTGGACAGCCTCTTCCAGGGTTCTGCCACCCTGAAAATCAAGAAGTTCCTCCTCACATTTAGATGGAACTTCTTATATTCAAGTCTGTGCCCATTTCCTCTTGTCCTGTCCCTGTGGAACACTGACTGGCCCCATCCTCCTGACACCCACCCTTTTAACTATTTATAGGTGTTGTCAGATCCCCACCTCCGTCTTCGCTTCTCCAGACTAAAAAGACCCAAGTCCCTCAGCCTTTCCTCAAAAGAGAGATGCTCCAGGCTTCTAATCATCTTTGTAGCCTCTGATCCCTGAATTCTTGAACTGGGGAGCCTGGAACCGGACCCAGTGCTCCAGATGGGGCCTCCCCAGGGCAGAGCAGAGGGGGAGGATGATCTCCCTCCACCTGCTGCTCATACTCTTCCGGATACACCCCAGGATGCCATTGGCCTTCTTGGCCACAAGGGCACGTGAGGAAGGAGTTTCTCTGGATACAGCACTGCTGGATGGTTCGTGTGCTGGGATGATGCCAGATGATTTTATACCTTTCTTTTTTTTTATTTTTTTTTTTTCTTTTCAGGGAGACGTGATACTTCAGTGTGAGCATGTCTTTGAGACGGTCACGAAACTCTGCATGCTGGCCAATAAACAAAACCTCGTTAAAGTTGTGAAGGGAAGGTAAGGAAGGAAATTGAGTGGGTAGTTTTCCGTGGGCTGCATTTAATGGAAGAACCTGCTTCGAAACCATTTAGGCCGGGGTTACCTGGGTCAAAACTATTAACATCACCCCAGCACTCAGTGCCCTCAGCTGGTGAGGTCTGTTGCAGTAGCTCAACTGGTGGTTGAGTAGGTGGTTTCCATGGCTTCCTCTCAGGTGCAGGGGGAAGAAGGTGGGATCTGCTGGAACAAGAAAATTATGTCAAAATCATGACAATCATTTTCCATGCTAATGAGGCTTGTTTCCATGATGGCTGTGGCTGCACCTTGCTAGAGGTGCTGCTCTGCTTCAGGATCTGCCCATGACCCATCTGCTTTAAAACCCCGACTCGCTTATAGGTGACTGTACTTTAAAAAACACTTTTTTTCAGGCTGCTGTGACCTGGGCTGTGAGGCTGTGGGTTTAGGGGTTTCACAGCAGATCTCATTAGCACCAGTGCTGAGGAAAGCTTGCTGGGCTGAGCCTGTGGGTCACGTCAGGATAAATGTTCCTCTCCCTAAAAGGCCCTGAAAATGTGATTGCTGAGCGCAGGAACCTTCCCAGTCACGCCACCAAGCTAATGGCAGGTGGATGCAGTCTGTCTCTCAAATCTCTACATAAATTGGAACTGGCATGTGAAACCTGTGCTTCTGCTCCATCTTTTCTCTCTGGCCTTCGTGTTTCAATTGTAATTAGATTCTGTGTGTTCAGTGGTTTTTCTCCAGGTCAGATCTGCTTATCTTCTAGTGCTTAATTGCACCAGCAAAATTCAAATGCCCGGACCAGGCAGGCATCCTCCATTCATCAAACCCTTCTGGGTTGTGTGGTATAATGCAATTGTTTAGGAAATTTACCTAAGCTGGAGGGCTCTGATCTTCTAATCTAACGAGATTTGCCGAGGGAACAAAAATAAAGGGGGCTTAGAGTAAAGCCTATTGTGAGGGAAGCATCTCCTGAGTAATCCTGTCTGTATTTGCAGTCTTCAGTTCCGCATTGGCTCTGGGAAGGAAGGGACAATGGTGTTTACTGTTGGGCAGGAGCCTCAGGTCTTCAAAGACAAAAATGGACAACTCACAGTGGTAAGGCCTCATCCAAGCACTGGGAATGCGACTCGTTCTTTCTCCTTTGATGCTCAGCCCCTGCAGAAAGCATTGCTAAGTTCTAGGAAGGGGTCTTTGTATGAGCTCAGGGGGACTCGATTGCTCTTACAGGGCAGGGAAATGCACAACATAATTACCCAGTCAGTATCTACTGCCACAGAGTAGTACATAATCATAGAGTGGTTAGAGTTGGAAGGGACCTTAAAGATCATCCGGTTCCAACCCCCTGCCCTGGGCAGGGACACCTCCCACCACACCAGGTTGCTCCAAGTGCCCTCCAACCTGGCCTTGAACCCCTCCAGGGATGGGGCAGCCACAGCTTCTCTGGGGTCTCACCACCCTCACTGCTGTTTATCAGCTCTAAGGCAGTAAAGGGCAGGTGTAGCTGGAGGAACCAGGACAAGATGTGGGTCTTTGCTGCTTCACTGGTGAGCTGAACACACTTGGTACTTCAGCTCCAAGGTGTGATGCCCTCAGGCACTGGTTACCTGTCCTCGCAGTCTGGAGAGGGAGCTGGAAAAGAAACAATACAACCTTTTTCCCGTGGAGAGGAACCTCAGGGAAATAATATTTGTACTTTAACTTGATGATTCCTTCCTTTTCTTGTCCCAGGTGTCAACACAGGCAAGGTCTTGATGAGAAACAGCTCCTGTTCCTGGTCACTGTCGTGTTTAGGAGCAGAAAGGAAGCTGCAGGACGAGACCAGCGCTCACACCTCCCCAGGAATCTTTGATGCCATAGGGCTGCTGTGATTTGAGTTTGCTTGCAACTTTTATGCTCTTTTTTTATAGCTTATAACTATTCAACTCTAGTTAAATAAATCCCATTACATTGCTGTAACATACCAGTGAGCATAGATGCTCCTTACATGGTCACAGACAAATGGTTAAACCAGAAGTTGCAGTTCCATCTGTAAAATGTCTGTCTCTGTGCACTCAGAGAGCTCTGACCAGCCAGGAAGGATTAAGATAGAGGCAAAAAGGCTTCTCTGGCTGTACTTTGAGTCACACCTCACCAGAGAACTGCATCACGTGCAGATCAATGAAGTTTAACTGGTCTGAAAACACCTTTTTTTCCTCAGGCAGATTGGCAAAGCCTTTAAAACCAACAGCACGTTCTTCAGCAGGAGGAGAGATGCTTTCTTTGTCTACTGTGATGGTGGGGAGATCTTTGCTTTTAGAGGTGAAATGTCCAAGTTCTCCCTGTACAGTACAGTGGAAGCAAAACCATAAAAGATGATCCAAAACCATAAAAGATGACCCAAATGCCACCTCTTCACAAGGGATGTGCTGGCCTGATGCAGTCCAGAAGAAAACAGTCTCCTGCTGCTGAAGAACCTTCATCTCCAGCCACAGAGCTGAGATGCTGCTCCCTCCAGAGGTGGTAGGCATCACTGTTCCCCTGGGGGATATGGGGGCAGCTACAAGGGGGGAGGGTGGGAGACACTGTCTCTGCTCCTAGTCCTTACTCTGCTGCCTCACGTTGAGGCAAACTTGTGCAGCCCCAGCCCCAGGTTGCCTTGGCTCGGCTGAAAAACCAGCCTGGAGATCCCTGACTTCACTGCCTCTGAGTCCCGGGGTCTGCAGGGTCCCCAGAGCCAGGTGGGTACAACCTGGGGAGAGGATGATGATGTCTGGTGTTTCTTCCTGAAAGGTCCTTCCAGCTCCATGGCCCGTGAGGACAGCATGCTTCAAAAATGTAATAAAGTGACTCACATGTAAATATGAAATATCTTCTAATTTATTGTGTTATATTTTTAAAAAAAACCCCAAACAAGTACATATTGCAAACATCAACCATACAATGAAATCCAGCTTAAGCATTTTTTTGTGCATAAGTAGAAAGTGGGAGGGAATGATTGTATGGAACAGATGAACTCGCTACTCTTGCCCCAGGGGCCAACTCCATTATGACAAAGGTTCTACCTCCCCTTTGCTCTAAGGTAAGACTGGAGGCAGGAGCCTTCCACCAGGTGGAGCTCAGGGTGGGATCCAAAACCTGCCTTGTGGAAACACAGGAGGGGTGCTTTGGTTCTCCAGCTGCACTGACAGGTGGGAGCAAACCCCCTCTCGGGAGGCTTATGCCAGGGGCTGGGGGTTGCTCTTGCCTCTGCTGTGTGGCTCTAACTGTCCTACAAGCTGCAGCTTTGACTCCAGCTCTTCTGCATTATGCTGATGGACAAAATCACACCCACAAGATTCTAAGTCAGCTCCACTCTGCCGTACTGGCACGAGTAGTGGCTGCTGTGGGGTGCAGAGAATGGGAGCAGACAAGTCTATGCCCCTCCTTGAGAGCTAATCTCAAGAGCTGCTTCTGCCCCAAAGGGCTGCCCTGGGCCCCGTCCTCCTCTGAAACCCCCAGAGGCAAAACCATTTACAGTAAAAAGGCTCAAGAGCTGAGAGGGTTTGTGCAATGGCATTAACAAAGTCTCTCTCCACAGACCAAGGACAAGCGGGCAGGAGGTAAAGGACATTCCAAGGTGACAGTGACACAACTTCACAAGCACAGCAGGCAGAGGGTTAAGTCAGGAGTGTGTTAAGGCAGAGCCTGCCCAAAAATGCAGTAACAAAACTGAAACTTAGTCAAACTCTGGGGGAGTGACTTACTAAACCAATAGCTAAGAAACTGCTGTACAAAGATTAAAAATAATCAGCCCCTAGGGTTGGTTGTTTTTTTTTTTTTAAGAAATTAGTTTGCAAAACCTGAAAGAGGAAATCCTGAAGCCAGTTAGGAATTTATTTACAGAGAAGTTAATCACATAGATGTGATCTGTCAGGTGCTTAGCACTGGTGTCACCATGTCATCTCCTGGAGCTGAGCCTGCTCTCGCACCATGGGATGTGACTGGGTTTTGGCTGGGTGGCTGGAACCTTCCCAGGGAGCTCAGCCCAGCGAGGATGAAGAGGGCCTGTCCCTCCTGCCTCCCAGGAGAGAGGCCAGAGCTCTGAATGAACGAATGCAGTGAGCAGGGGTTGCTGCAGGACTGTTGGTGTATTCTACAGCAAGAGCCACCAGCAGCCAGCAGGAGCACAGCGGGACCACCGAGATGGGGGAGTCAGACTGACTTCACACAGCGCAGAGTCGAGACCCCCTCAGTCTGTTACAGCCTCCCAGAAACCAATAAACAGCCCAGTAACACACCAGTAGGTGTCAAAGTACACAGAGCTGAAGGAACACAGCAACCCAGAAGACCCTCCTTTCCTGCTCCCCAGCTTATCACACAAGGAAGGTAAGAAGGGAGAGGCACCGGGTCCTTCACAAGAACTGTCTGCACTATGGACGTCTGCACACCCCAGGTGTGCTGCAAACACACATACACACAGCTTAAAACAGGAAACCATCAGGGTGTAGCTGAAGCTGTTGAGCTACAGCATAACTGAGAGCTGTTTACTGTTGAGCTCTTACTTATGAATCAGTAGCTGAAGAAGAAAGAGGAGAGGAGACAGGTACAAGGTACGGACACCAGCTGTCTGGAACGCAGAAAAGTCTTTGGTTACTAGAAGGATGAGCTCAGCCTAATGTTGGAATCGGTTTAGTTTTACTTGATGATCTGAAATTATACCACTGAGCCAACACTTAATGCTTAATTTAGGCTCTACAGACAAGCTACCCATGGTTTGGGACATAACTGCTCTTTGAAACAGAAGCGTTGGAGAAAGGCAGCTGGTGATGCTGACAACACCTTTGGTTTTCAATACGTTATCATGTCATTAACAGCCCTGAGGCAGGAGGAGGAAGAGGAGGAATCCTCGCAGCAGGAAGAAGTCAGGTAGAGGCAAATACCCACCTCACTGAGGAACATGGAGCTGCTGCTGCTCTCTATGAGAAGTCTGGCCATCAAGGCCAGTGCTGGATATTCCAGATGAAGGGTCAAAAACCTCTAAAGATACCACCGTTCTCTGGTATCTGCCAAGGTGCCAGCCTGGCTCTGAGTTTAAGACTTCCTCCATGGGGTTGTCCTCCCTCTCAGGATTTGTTACATTAACCATTACAGCTGTGGCTCTGCTCATTACCCTTTAGCATCCAGTCCTACTGAATAATACACGATCTTCCACTATAATTATTACTTGACTCCACAACAGGCAACAAGAGACGAGGAGGTAGATAAAATACTCATTTATAATAGAAAAGTACTCTTAGAAAACTAGACTAGAGAGATCTTCTCTATGCAACATTTTAGCTCTGCCCTTTCACACACAGCTGCCATTTCTGAAAAGACTTGGAATATGCTCAGGATAAAGTCAGACACGGAATAAGTGCCTCTGGGCCACTGTCTACTCCTCTTCCTCATGGTACTCGCGCTGCCCTCGCTCAAAGCAAGACGATGCTCCTGTATCAGTTACAGATCTGAACTATGGTGTTGGCCTCCTCCTGACACCAGCCTGGCACGGAGCGTTTGAACCCGGCACCGACCACAAAGCCCAGCTTCCAGACCTGAGAGCTGATGGAAATCAACTCTCCAGCTGAGACCTGGGCTCAGGCAGAAGCTCAAAGCAACACCACCCAAAGGAAAAGCAATCGCATACAATTTGCTCCCAATCCTCCTTTTGGAGGAGTTTCAACATCTTCCACCCTTGATCCGCACGGATAAAGTGGGGGTGGGTTTCCACAGCTCAGTGCTGGAGGGGTTTCACTGAACCTTTCAGGGAGCAAGCCCTGAGAGCTGCAGGGAGCCACAGCCAGCTGAGCCCAAGCAGCTCCCCCTGCTCCTCTGCCCCCCAGCACTACAGGAATGGGGTCAGCACGTGTCACTTGTCCTCCCGGGAGCCCCCGAGGCACTCCTGAGCTACCAACCCTGTCACCTACAGACCTGGAAGAAAGGGAGCTCTGCAGTAGCCCTGGGGTGTTTAAATCACTGCATTTCTCTCCCGCCTGAAGGTCTAGGAGACAGGGTCACCGAGTGCTCAGGGGGAAGGTGTGTGGCTGACTAACCTTTTTTTGTTTCGTGGGGTTTTTTTTGTTTTGTTTTTAAAGTGCAGGATAATAACTAAAGCCAAAGGAAGCCAGCCCTCTTCCTCTCTAGCCACAAAACCAGCAAAGACAAGAGTGCTAAAAATTCAGGGCATTTCTCCAGCTGCTCAGTAAAGTCCTTACAGTATCTAGCGTCTGCCCAGCAACCTTATTTATTCTTCTCCTAGAACTACCGCCTTTAAATACCCCGAATAACCTAGTTTGTTACCAAAAAAAAAAAAAGTAATTTACAGACTTTGTTGGACAGAAGTGAAACCACCTGGTCCTCTGCTGCAGATGATCCATGGGACGAAGGGCAGCACCTTCTGGAGGGAGCTGCACAGTCCGTGGCCATCGGTCACTGATGGAGGTGGGCCCTGTCATCGGGACGTTTGATGTGGATCCTCCGCACGCGTTCGATGCGCTCTCGCTCCTCGTCTTCCTCCAAGTGATGGGAGCGCCCGGCGGCTCCTCCCGTGGCTTCCAAGAGAGCATTGTCGGGTCCCCTCCCGTCCTGGGACTCGTACAGCAGAATGTTCAGTGTCTCCTCGTAAATGCGGGCTTCTGGGAACTCCACCTGCATCCCCGAGAGGAAAAAAAAAAAGGTCACTCTCACCTACTCCAGGCACTGGGTTACCTCGTTTCTAGTTCTGGTTTTAAATTTCTTAGCTGCTCTCTAGCCACAGAAATCCTTCTTGCACAATGGTTTCTGGTTTATTATTTGCTTTCAGCTTTTGAGACACAGCAACCACGGTGGTATCTTCAAAACCAGCCTGTCCATGAGGCAGACTCAGACAGATTTCTCCTGGGAAAGAGCTGTCCCCACAGACAGGGAAGGCATTGCCATTGTTCAACAGGACCTGTCTTTACACGGGGATGTAACCCAGACTTGGTTCAGCGAGGAAGTTAGGCTAAAGGTAAGAAGAAGTTTGTCTAAAGGTAAGAAACTGGACTAAACTTGCATTACAGACTATCATAACCGCCCTGTGTGCAGTGACACCCCTGTGCTGCTCCCAATTCGAATGGCATTGGTCATTCCCCAGTGATGCCCAGCAACGAAAGGAGTATTTAAAAAGGAACAGAAGTCAGGGTGCCAGTCTGACAGCAGCCGGGCTTGTTGCTGGAAGCTTTTGGGGGTTTGCTCGTACCTTGGTCTGTTTTTTCTCAGTAGCATAAACGATGGAAGTGCAGCAGACTTCGGCGATCTTCCGCCCCTGCCCGTAAAAGGACCAGCAGCAGATCTCATCTCCAATCACATCTTTGATAAAGAGGACTCTCCCATTAAACCTCAGGGACAGCTTGTCGAACAGCTCGATGTTCTTCAGCATGTTGTCATCAGAGTTGCTGCGAGAGGCAAAGGCAGCAGCGGTCACAGCAGGGTCATTGGGAGAGCACAGAAGGGGGTTCAGGCAGGGAGCCTTTACAGCCCCCTACACCTCGTTTCTTTTGACTTACTGTGTCTCTACCAGGCAGTGTTTAGTTGGTACCCAGGGCCACGGTGGGTAACTCATGTGACTACTACAAGCAGGAAAACCTGCTGCTGAAGAAGCAGTAAGACACCAAGAGCACGGGGAACAATCCTCTCCAAGGCCATTTCAGTTGCGTACCAAAGTCTATCACCCAAATGAAAACCATTCCTAAGCTGCATCCGTCTGCACCAGCTGGATGGAAACAGCCTTAATGTCATAAAACACGTGCAGACATAAGGAAAGGGGGACAAGGTCCCACACTTGATGATTTTACTGCTCATTGAGAACACTGCACCATGGACCTGTTGGAACAGGTCCAGCAGACAGCCACAAAAATGCTCTAAGGGCTGGAGCCCCTCTGCTGTGAGGACAGGCTAGGAGAGTTGGGGTTGTTCAGTCTGGAGAAGAGAAGGCTCTGGGGAGACGTTATAACAGCCTTCCAGTACCTAAAGGGGGCCTACAGGAGAGATGGGGATGGATTCTATCAGGGAATGGAGCAATAGAATGAGGGGAAACGGTTTTAAACTGAAAGAGGGGAGATTTGGATGAGATCTCAAGAAATTCTTTGCTGTGAGGGTGGTGAGAGCCTGGCCC
>BJBW01001350.1:166696-197556 GCA_004320125.1 Scolopax mira
GGTGGGAGGTGTCCCTGCCCAGGGCAGGGGGGTGGAAGTGGATGGTCTTTAAGGTCCCTTCCAACTCTAACCATTCTATGCTTCTCTTCAATGAAATACCATTTCAGCCTCTACATTCCCAAAGTGCATTAATTTGGTAGAACAAAGTCTTAAACTGCTGAAAGACAAGACTTGACAGAACGTGTAAGCAGAATGTGAAGTACAGCCCCTGCCCTGGAGCTCCACGATGTCAGTCCCACCATGGACTGACAACGGTGGGAAGAAAAGCAAACAAGAGCTACAACCAAACTGCTCTCCTGTCAGCTGGCAATCACAGGATTCCCTGCTTCACCTCTTGTTCCCAGGCTGTTGCCTGAATCTGGCTGGACCCTGAGAAATGTTAGGCAATGTGGAGGCTCGAGTTTCCATAAATGAACAGATGGCCACTCTTATGGGCTGCAGCTCAGGAATGCAGCGAGGAAACGCTTGTGGGGAAGGAGTCATATTTTGGACAAATAAGGAAAGTAGGTTAAAGCAGACCCTGTATGTTCTGCATGAATGGAATTACTAGTAAAGTCTGAACATTTGGTTCAATTTGGAAGGTGAACACAGCCCTTTGATGCTGTTCTGTGGAAAACCCAGACACTCTCCAGCAGTTTACTGCAGGCTTTCCATCTCCCTCGTTACCCTGCTGTCTATATAAAACACAATATGTGCTCCCAATTGTAATTTTACCGACTGTAATAACAAACAAGAAAGCTGGAGGCAGGAGAACCAGAGACAGAGAAATCAAAGAACAAAAGACTGATCCAGGCTAATGAATATACCTAACCAACCAGAGCAGAAAAGAACCCATTTGTCAGTCCAGAGGCATGTACAGCAAGATCTCCTGTTTTAAAGAGAAGAGGGAACGCAAGACATGGGAGACAAAACAAGGACATCCAAATTCCACAAAGGACAGAGTTTACGGGAGTACACCAAGGTGCAGGGAAGTAAAGGGCAGGCTGAGAGCAGAATTATGATCCCCAAACTTCTTTGTTACGCTCTCCGCTGCGATTCCCTCTGTAGGCTGCAAAAATCTGCTTCACTTTCTGTTTACAGATGGCGAAACCCAAGCCTAATTGCTCATTTTTATGTGGAGGGGGGTAGGGAGGGCTGAGAAAAGATTTGGAGCAGCACTGCAAAATACAAGCGACTGCTAAAACAGCTTTCAAAAAACCGTCTGTTTTACCCAAACAGCCAAGTGACATGACTCAGAGGGAAACGACCCTGCTGCCACTCAGTCACGGCTGCGCAGAGCCCACGAAGTGGGTTTCAGCTGTAGCTTTGCAAAGCCATTTTTTAATCCCAGTGTCCCGTGATCCATTTACCGAGGTAGGAATCCATAATCCATGAACTGCAGGCACACGCATTAGACTTTCAGGAAATTAATCTTTTGTTTTACAAGCAGTCTCAGGGAGAGCATCCAAACACTCAAACGAAGCCAGGCTGCGTTTTCGGACCAAGCCTTGACAGATGAAATTAGCCTGACACCACAGACCCCCCGATGCCCAACAGTCTCACGAGCAGCTGAACGAAAATCATGCATCTCAATCAACTGGTTAAAAGAGGTGGGGAGTAAGGGTGGAAAAAAAAAACCCCAACCAACCCACAAATCACACTGCAGAAAATTGGAAACAGATGGATGCACCTGGAAAGCTCACATCCTTCTATCTGCTCATTACCATCAAAATCAAATTTTCAAAATGTGCCGATTTGCTACAGTTCGTGAACAATTTCTAAGCCGAAAATAATCATCTGCTACCCACTGCCAGAGAACTCCAGCCCTTTCTCCCCCTGCCCGACCAGCAGCGCCGTGCGATTGTGGAGCTTTGGGAAGGAGCTGGGGAGATGGTGCTGGGGTCAGAAGAATGCACCGAAACAAAGAGGAGGGCCCCCCCTCGTGTGTGACACATTCCACAGACTGTTTAAAAACTTGCCTCCTTCCAGCTTCTCCACAAGTCTGGCTTCTTTTCCAAAGAAACACAATGTTTTTGTGCCAGATTTTGGGTGTGACCAATTAGCAGCATTTTGAAGAATTTCAGATAAAAAGAATTTCCTTTAACAGCTCTAATGCCATTGTCCCAGTTTCCAGCATCAAGCCAGGCGAGGGGAGATAAAGCAAGAGCTCCTGCAATGGGAGTGTCTCAGTTACAACATACAGGAAGTATCAAATTCCTATTAAAAAACAAACTGGCTAAATGGAACAATCCCACACAGATACTGTGGGAGTCACGGCAAAATAAATTTGTGATTTTACATCTCAAGCATGATATTTTATCAGATTATGCTCCGGTTACCTTCATATTAGCAATAATATTGTCAGCTGCTGCTCTCCAGCAAAAAGAACCTGATTTTAGATGGACTCTGAGCCCTGGGAACATGATGTACCAGCTCCGCTGTGGTACCTGCCCGGGACACCCAGAAGAAGCACCGAGACCACACCAGGGGGGGCTTCCAAAATTAATGTGGAATTTCTGATTCATTTCCAAACCGACAGACTTGAGATGCCTCAAATTATCAAGTTTTATACAACACAGAGGAGCTTTCGGGAGGGGCAAGAAGATACTTTTGGAGCTGTCTGAATTTTAGCAGCAAGGGGAGAGGGTCTTCAATGAACTGGTTCACAACCAGAACACCCCTCCAGTCTTCCCAGTAAGGGTGCTGATTCCCATTTGATGGTGGTTTTTTTTTATAATTCGACTCATGGGCTGGCTTTCTCATGCAACCTGCACAGACCCATGAGAGGGAGCACAGAGGCCCTTTGATCTGGAGCCCACAAACCACAGCCCCAACGTTACTGGTTTACAGTAGCTGCAACTCACAAAAGGCAGGGTGTAACATCCAGAACAACACAGCCTTTTTCCCCCAGGTAAATATAAGGACTTCTAGCTAAAACAGGAACATTCAGATAATTAAGTTGTATTTTTGACAGTTTTTTTCCTCCAAATCCACTTCCTTCTATCTTAAGAAAGCTTATCAGAAGAGCCCAAGCAAATCCCTCACTTGTTCCACATGTGGAACAGACTAAATACAGACTGTTCTAAAGCACTCAAACCCAAGCCCAACTCATCTAACCACGTACTGCATTTTCCATGCTTTCAGCAAGTTCAAACAACAATTTCATATAATTAACTAGTCACAATGCAGGTATTTTGAACCTTTAGGCTCAGCGATTGTCGTGGTTTGGGCAGTAGCTATTGTTAAAGACAAGGTCTCCCAGTCTATAAACATAGTTATGGGCAAAACGTCAGCGCCTAAATAGAAAGTTGTGCTTCCAGTTCAACTCTGGGGCACTCCCACAACGTGAGAAAGCTCATAACTGCAGCTGGTAGCGTGGTTTTACCACAAATACATTTTAGGTGGATTAATAATTTAAACAGAAATGTTTTCAAGAATCTCAGCAGAAGATAAAATCAACGTATCTGGTAAGAAAAGAAAGTATTTGAGCGCTGCTCCTTTAGAAGACTGCAGTTTGACATCTTGCACTTCCTTCTTCCCAGACACTTCTAACACATTTGCTAGCTCTCTCCTTTTATTGTTAGTAATACCACAGCAAATTTTCTCAAAAATTTGCAGCTGGTTTTGTTTTAGTGAGGCCAACAATCAGTACTTTCACAAGAAAATAATTTCAATTAAAAAATTGGCTTTTAGCTTCTAACTCTCCCCTCCCAATATCTTCAGAGCAAATTTTAGACTTGGATTTGAGGGGAGAGGATAAGATGAGGGAACTGCCTTCTGAGCTTCAAAGTAAACACGCAAGTCCTGACTCATAGTTCACTATCCCCACCATTTTCCACAGGCTTTGGCACTAGTATTTTAAAAGAAACATAGTCTGTGCTGTCCGGGCCTGACAGCAGCCTCAGTGACTCGTGACTGTCCTTTGTGTAGTTTGACAACTATTCAAGTCCTCCTTGTCTTTTGTTCCACACATTTTCTCAGTCATATAAGCTACAAGTTTTACCACGAATAAGATGTAGAAATATCTGGGCCTGTGATAAGATGTTCCTCTCTGCTCACTAATATTTTCTCTCCAATGCCAATTTTCTCCACTGAATTTTTCTCCACTCCATTTTTTTTTTTCACTGAAGAGGAAGGACACCGTCACGAGGGACATGGGGAGCTGCCCCTTACCTTCGCTGTCCGTGAGGACCTCCATTCGGCCACTGAACATGGCCTTGAGCATGGTGTCCTGCTTGGTCAGGGTCTGCATGGTGGTGTAGTAGAGGGCACCTCCAACGTTCAGCTTGACATACTTGGAGCTGGGACTCGTCCCTTTGAAGGAGGTAGTGCGAGTGGCAGCCGCTGGCACCGCTGAGCTCACCACACTTTCTCCCGACATCTCTTCCTGCACGCAAGGAGCTGAGGGTTAGACTTGCAGTTCTACTTTGTGACACCCCAATTTCGTGTTACCGTCGGTTATTTGGCCCAAAAGGAGTCATAGACGGGCTGGGCATTACCAGCCTCAGCTCCTCTCTTCCTCTTTGCAAAGTTCTCAAATGTTTTAAACGTTTAACTTTGTCTTTTATTCTGACAGTGACATAAACCAGCCAAAGAATGTAAATCAGCTCAGGCAGTGAAGAATGCTGTGGAAGCTGAGCAGCATTTTACGCCACAAAAGCCAGTACTTTCCCACAAAACTGCATTCATTTCTTTCAAACCTTCTAAAGCTTAAGCTCTTACATCATGAATAAATATGTAACTGGGCAAATCCCAATACGCAGAGCTTGAGCAGATGATTCTTGTGTTAAAATGCAGACTATCCACAGATTTTCTTGAAGCTTTTTTTACCCCTTAAGGCACACGCAGCGCTACAGAGAGCACACACAACCTTCCTGCTCCCTTCCATGGCCTCCCACATTTCTCAGCACACCAGAACCCCTCGTCCAACACCCCCCACTACCTCTGCCCGCAGCCCCCAGACAAAGCAGGCTCTGGGCAGCTAAGGAGGTCACCCACTGTAACAGCAACACGTTGGCTTAGCACCACAAATGCTCCGAGAGCCGCTAACAATAAATCCTTAATCAAGCCACATCCCTGTGGTTAACTGTTTTGCCTCCCAACATGACAGGGCAGGATGACTAACACCCCGCCACCTCAGATGGACCCACGTGCTACAAGTTCCAGAGACTGATTGAATGATTTTTTGCTCGGCCATCACAAAAAAGCAGAACTACCAGATGGCAAATCCAAGCGGCAGTTCAGAAACGTAGCTGCACGTCCTGACCACGTTTCAGAAGGCGAGGCAGCAGACTGGGCAGAGATGGCCAGAAAGGACCATCCTGCTCTGGGCTCTCTAGAGTGCAAAGGCACCGTTCTCAGCCCCTTGCTCAGGCTCCCTCCGACAGCTGAAGGAACCACACCAGGGCTCCCTGTGCTGCTGCAGCAGCACCCATGCCAGATCCCTGACACCCCCACGGGGTGCACTCCAGGTCCGCCCTCCCCAAATCACACCAGCCTCTGGCCAAGGGCTGGCCTGGGAGGACCAGACTCTCCTCGCACACCTGAAAACCAGCCCGTGGGCACCCCAGCTTCTGGGAGCTGGACTCCTCTACCTGCTCCCCGCTCTCTAGGCACCCCAACCTCGAGGGCTGGACTCCCCCCTCTCTACTCTGCAGCCCCCCCCCGCTTTCCAGCACATTCCAACCCTGCAACCACCCCCCTCTACAAACATCCCCGCAACCTCTCTCCCCCCACACGCTTCCCAGCACCCCACAACCTGTCCCCCTTCCCAGCACCCCGCCCCTTGGGGACTGAAACAACCCAAACCCCGAGCTATCCGTGCACCCCACCCTGGGGGCCCGATCCTCAAACCCCTTCACACTCCAACCCCCCTCAGGCCAGCGCCCCCTCCCCCGGGGAAGGCCGCCCCCCACCCCAGCAGGGAAGGCCCCACACCCGCCCCCTCCCACTACAGCTGACCGGCCCCCCACACTCCCCGACCACCTTCAGACCCCCACCCCCGCGGCCCAGAGGCCCTCCCCGGCCTCGCACGCCCCCCAGCCCCCTCACCATGAACGGCGCCGCGCAGCCCCACACACCGAGGGAGCTGGGAGCGCCGGGGCGGGGGGAACTTCCGCCCCCCTTCCCTTGGCGTCAGTTCCGCCGAGGCCCGGGTGCGCCACCAAACCCTTCCGGTCTCCTGGTCGCCCTACCGGGGCCCAGCCGCACTTCTGCCTCACCGGTGCGGCTCGGCTCGGCTCTCTCCGGTCCGATCCGTCCGGACCCTCCCGGCAGCAGCGAGACCTGGAGCCGGCTGCTCTCTCCGCGCCGACCCGGGCGGCGACAGCGGCGGGCGAGCGGAACGGCAGCGAAGGCAGTGCGGGTTGCCGGCCGGAGCGCGGACAAGGGGGCTGCCGGGCAACGAGACTGTGGGCCTCAGCCGCGGCGGCGAGGGAGGTGCTTCGGACCTTCTCGGCCTTGCCCTGCCCTGCCTTGCCTTCCGTGGCGGCGAGGGGAGGGTGAGGGTCTGTGGGCCGGGGGTTGGCCGTTGGACCAGGAGGCTTAGGCCTGAGGGGGATGGACGTGAGGGCTGTGGGGCAGGCACCTTAGGCCTTGGTCGGGAGGGGAAGGCTGTGGGGAAGGTGCCTTAGGCCTGGAGGCGGGGGCTGTGGGGCAGGTATCTAGGGTCCGGAGGGGGTGGGCTGTGAGTCAGGCGCTTTGGGGGGGGGGGGTGGGGGAAAAGAGGAAGGGGCGGCGGGGCAGGCGTTCTGGGCCCGGGGTGGGTTCGAGGGTTGTGAGACGGGCATTTGGGGCTGAGGAGGGTCGCTGCCGGCTGTTCAGCTGCCGGCTGTTCAGCTGCTGGCTTGGACAAGACCCGAAGTGTTGGAGCCCGGTTGTGGGGCTGTGGGGGCGCCTCAGGGGCCCTGCCCCCGGCCCTGGTGAAGGTGCTCGCTGCTGCTCAGGTCTCGCCGGTTCCCATTCCCCTGGCTCGCTGGAGGCTGGCCTGGCCTTTTGTCACACGTGGAATTGTTTCTTCCCCCCCTCCGGAGTGTGAGGAGCTGCCAGTGCTACTGAGCACCTCTGCTCAGTCATGATGCTTTTTCTCTCCTGAAGCTTTTCTGACTTAATGTTTTCTGAGGCTGTAATGTTGGGTAGATCTGGTCAAAAGGGCTTAGAACTGGAAAGGTAAAGACTAAATCCCCAAATCATCTGCAGGTAATGTGCTTATCTGTGCAAGAGCTGCCTGAAGCCAGTGGGTGAGGATCATGTTTGTGTATAAATGAATATCATACACTTCTTTTCAAGAAGTAGACGCTCAGGTGAGTTTGTCGTCAACTATTTATAAAGCTCTTGTTGACTCTGTGCATTTTGGCTTGTAGAGTGGCAATGAATTAGCTTCCAAGCATCCCTTGTGCCCTTTCCGTCATATCCTTGCCTATAGAATTGTTCCTCTGCACAAGAAAATGAAAACAACTGAGACTGGGAAGGGGAGTTGGAGTACAGGGAGTGGAACACAATGACAACATGCTAATTGCTCTTACAATCTACTTGCCTGCATCAGGTTGCAGGCTTTGCTGGAACGATTCAGATATCAGTGTGTTAACTTATTGCACTCCTATTGACAAGTAACTTTGGTTTTGCCTGGGCTGTATTTTGCACACACTTTATATGCTGTTGGGTACTTCCCTCCCCCTATGAAAATATTGGATGAGGGTAGGCAGTTCAGAAGTAATGGAAAGAATTACCCTTGCCCTGTGCGTTTTGTCCAGTCTACTCCTAGTTATCTCCCCAGGTGTTTGCTGCAATGATTCCTTAAATTCACGTTTTGGTAGGTTACAAAAATGTTCAGTGCCAGCCAGTCCTCCAAAGCCCAGTTCCTCGACAAAGCGCGTCAGGCTCGGGAGGAGCGGAGGGAGCTGAAGGAGAGGGAGCGTGCGGCCGTCCAGATCCAGGCTTTGATCAGGAGATTTCTCTGTCGATGCCACCTGCAGAGGGAGATAAGGTGTGTGAAATTCCACCTTCCGTGCTTTGCTCTCATCTGGAGAGATGTGCTTGATTTTTATTTTTTTTTTTTTAACTACCAACGCTCATTTTTCTCACTTTGGTAGGAAAGAAGTGGAGGATTTCTTTGGAGCAAATGAATCTGGCTCAAGTAAAAGAAGTGCGCTTTCTATCTTCAGAATTGCTAGGAAACTACTGTTTATATTTAATCATAAAGAGGACAAAGAGGTAAGGTTGCTACTCTGACACGCTTTTCTTCTTTTGAGGACTTATTTAACATGTTAAATATGTTTAATTAGTTATCTAGTGGTCCTGTAGGTTCCTGAGATATATTTTGTCTTCAGAAATGTGACCTCTGTCTCCTGTTCTTCTTGGAGGGAACCAATGAATAGAAGAAGCCTTGAATTCTTTAGTAGCGGTTCCGTTCAGGACAGAGTTTGACAAATGCTTTTCCTGGTGGCCGTGCCAACTTCAGTATTTGAACAGGGCCTTGTGATTTTTGTCAGCTGCGTCTGTCCCCCTGGCAGGTACATTGTGGGAAGCAGGTACTCTGTGCTGGCAGAGTGTAGTGGACAGGCTGTTTCTATCACAACTGCTTTTCTGACCGTGCCCTCAATTTGTGGTATCAGAGCAAAACCCTTTGCTGTAGTGTCTATGAAATGATGATATTTGCCCCAGGAAACTGTGAGGGCTAATTATGAGGAAAACGATTGGAAAATGAAAGGCTGTTTCCTTTTCCATTTAAATTGTAGTGGCAGTGAGTGACTTTTAATAGCTGTTCCATCAAACTTCTCTTCTGTCGATGATGGTGCAAGTACTGCAAGTGCAGTTTTCTGTATTTACATCCAAAAAGTGTGGATATTGCATACAAATTTTTTCCGTGCTTGGCATCCATTTGAAGTTCTGCATTACAGTAATTGGGTGCATTGATGAAAAATGTTTAGAATCATAGAATAGAATCATAGAATGGTTAGAGTTGGAAGGAACCTTAAAGATCATCCAGTTCCAACCCCCCCTGCCCTGGGCAGGGACAGCAGGGGTGTCTCCAAGCACCATCCAACCTGGCTTTGAACCCCTCCAGGGATGGGGCAGCCACAGCTTCTCTGGGCAACCTGGGCCAGGGTCTCACCACCCTCACAGCAAAGAATTTCTTTCTAGTATCTAGTTGAAATCTCCCCTCTTTCAGTCATCACCCCTCGTCCTATCACTCCACTCCCTGATCAAGAGTCCCTCCCCATCTCTCCTGTAGGCCCCTTCAGTTACCGGAAGGCTGTTAGAAGGTCTCCCTGGAGCCTTCTTTTCTCCAGGCTGAACAACTCCCACTCTCTCAGCCGATTTGTTCTGCTTCCTCTTCTCTCCCCCTTCCAGCAGTGAGTCAGTCCCTCCTGGGCTGAGGACTAGGCTGTGCTCCTTTCCATGCTCAGTGGGGATAACCACAGCAGCCAATTCTGTAGCTCAGAATGGTTTTATAACGTGAAAGAATGTGACATACAGCTGGACTGAAATAATAATTAAGGAGTTCTGGATGTGCTTGCCAGGTTCTGCTGAGAGCCGTGGTGATTGGGAGTTTGGAACACACTGCTGTGCTCATTAGCATTAAGCTCTTCAACTTTTTTGCTTTTCCTGACTTCAGCTCATGCTGTTGAGGAGAAGCAGGTTAGCAAAGGAGGCTGAGAAATTCTTCCTGTTGATGAACACTGGGTTCAGGAAGGGAACTCCTCTGCATAGTTCTAGTATGATGTGTGGATGCTCTCTGGGAAGGAGCCATCAGCACTATCTCTAGGGAATATGTTTGGAACACTTATTGTTTTGATATGGAGGTATCTTGCTCCCTCTGCTGAGCTGTTCTAGTGCTCTTCCAGAACAGCCTTTTCTGTAGTTAGAACTAATGCCACCTTTTTCTTTTTCTCTTTTTTTTCTCCCCAGAGATTTGAAAAACTGTGCCGGTGTATTCTGAATAGTATGGATGTTGAGAATGAACCCAAGGTAAGCAGGGTGGTTTGGTTTTGGTGGGGGTTTTTTTTTGTTTTTTTATTTAGTTTGGGGGTGGGAGGGTTGTTTGGGGTTTTTTTGTTTTAATTCTACATGGGGGTTGGTGATACTTGAAGCTTAGCTTTCAAAAGCCCCTGAACACTGCTGAGATTCCATGGTGAACGTTTGGACAAGACTTTTAGTATTCCTCTTTCCTATATGCAGCTGGAGGAGTTAAAGGGCAGTTTCTTTCTGCGGTGGGTGAATGACTCGTGAACTCTGGGGAGAGAAATAACTTGGTTCCACTGCTGGGTTCAGCAGGGCACTGAGGAGGTGGTTTTTTCATGGAGCTTCCTGGAGTATTTTGCCAGTCTGTAGCACAATTACTAAACTCTGCTCCGCTTCGTATCCTGCCTTTCTCAGGTGTGGTACGTGTCCCTGGCACTCTCCAAGGATCTCACACTCTTATGGATCAAACAGATCAAAGACATTTTGTGGTTTTGCTGTGAATTTCTCAAGCAGCTTAAGGTAAGAAACGCTTTCTTTGTGTTCTGTCTCCCTGCATTTAACAGTTCTGTAGTTTGGCACGAAGCTAATTTGACATATTAATGTTGGTGGTTGTTATCACCAGCCTGACATCTTACAAGACTCCAGACTGGTCAATTTGCACCTCACGATGCTTGTCACCTTCACAGACACTTCTACATGGAAAATCCTTCGGGGAAAAGGTTGGTGCATCCAATTCAATACTTTAAACTACTGATGTGGGACTTGCTATTAAAATCTACGGATGCTGTTTCTGTACCCTGTCTTTTCCCTGTGCTTACCACAGACATTCATTACACTTCTGTGCTTGCACAAAGCATAGAATGGGTAGCAAGGATTCCCTCAGGATTAGACAGGCTTCTCCCCTTGGAACAGCAACGGTTATGTTTTTATAGTGCTCAAAAATCTGACACACAAGAAGTGTTCAGAGAATAATGGAATATGATTTATGCTCTGGGGCTTTGTAGGAAGTAGACATAGAAAGATAGACAAAGATCATGAGGAAATCTGAGCCTTACACCTTAAACAAGATTTGATGTGAAATGCTGCTAAAAATGATGGTTTTGCACACAAGGGCAAGGACTTTGTGCAAAAAGGTCTTATGAATTGACAGACTGTTTTATGGGATGTGAGGAAGCAAAGAGTGGAGCTGTGATGGCTGATTTAGTAACATCAGTGTTTTAACCCGGAAGGTGAAACCCTGAGGCCTGCCATGAACCACATCTGTGCAAACATCATGGGACATCTAAATCAGAAGGGATTTTATTCTGTGCTGCAGGTCAGTTTCCAGCTGATACAGTTATGTCTTCTCTTTAGTTGAAACAAGCCCCAGTTCTGTGCTGTGCTCCTTGTTCTGAGGAAGCTTTTGTGATCTCTGTGGCGATGTGTCAGGGAGCACTGGTGATTTCTATGTGATAGTATTTGTCTTCAAAGCAGTAAAGCAGAGTCCAAATGCACCATCTCCTTTTTTGTCACTATTGCTGAATCCAAATCCTACTCAATCGTCTCTTAATGAGATGGACAGAAAAGACTCTTGACTATTTTTCCAAACTTTGCTGCTGCCATTTTGTATGTGTTTGATTTGTTTACTGTTCTGTATGGGAAAGGAACTGATGCAATTTCTCTTGATCTTGTAAATGAAGATGATATTACCAGACAGCTCTGAGCCCTGCCTGTTCATTTTAAAAGGCCTGGGAACTGTCTGAGTGCATGTTCTAGAGAAATAAGCACTGTAGAGTGTCTGATTTGATTGTGGTTTCTCTGTTACGCCATTATTGAGCTGAAGCCCTTCTAGGTCTGCCAAATGACTTGTGGTAACTGGTTTTTAGGTTGCTTTGGTGGTGTTCTTTTTTTCTGCTCTGAAAATAAACATACGATCTTTCAGGAGTAATCATAATGTCTTTCTGAGTACTGCAGGGGGTTTGGGTGATTTTTGTTCTGTTTTGGTTTTTAATTCCAGATTTTGCTAACTAATGGCTTGGCAAGATCCCGACCTTCCTTATCCAAAGGCTCTTTGACTGCCATCTTCTCTCTCGCGTTGCGGTAAGGTGTCAGAGCTGCTCGGGGTGATGTATTCATTGTGGGGTTCTTTGGAGGTTTCTCATTCTGCCAATCTCTCTGAGAGTTTCACCCTGATGAAGTTGGGTCCACATTTTCCTAATAGTTCAGTCTGCTCTCTTAGAAATAAGAAAAATTTCTCTCTCTGCAGAGCCCATGTCTCTCACTTTGGAAATCTGCAGCCAGTAACGAGTGTTAACCCTTCAGTTGTTAATTGTTAATCCCTTCTGTAGCTGTCCTGCTGGGATGATGAGGTGGTAGAGTAGTAGTGGATGGCCTTGAATGTCACTTAACATTTCCTAAGGAAAACAACCATTCAATCACTGCCTTTATGGGAATGGGAGGATTTTGGGAGATGACCCATGTAACGCTTACAGTGCGCTGGGTGGTGTGGATCTGTTTGCCTTATATTTCTTTGAGTCATAAGCAATTTTGTGAACTTGCTGTGATAACAAGCAAAGAAGTTCTTTTTCCAGTGGTGTTTCTCATGTCAGATACCAGTTCTGAATGGGTCAGTTATACTTTGTGAGGTGGGGTTCCTTGCACTGAAGTTGTTATTCTCTCTGTAGCCCCGTGGTTGCTGCTCAGTTTTCAGACAATCTGTTGAGGTCGTTTCTGATCCATATCATGTCTGTGCCTGCTATAATGACTCATCTTGCTACTCTAACACCTGAGGTAAGTGGGTGATGTAATAGTACCAAAAATCCGCTGAATATCACATAAGGCCACTTCTTATTCCATTTTATCAGCTCTTGGAACAGAGCATTGGTGTTTCAACTCTCTGTTGTGAAAGCATTTGATTCTTACACCCTCTGCATACTTTGAGTTTCTAATATCACAGACAGTATTAACACCAGTGGGATGCTGGGCTGAACTGCCCTAAACTAACTAACTAACTAAAATAAAAATAAAGGCGTATGTGACGCACAGCTTGAATTTTTATCCTTATTCTTTCATTTTTGTAACTATAAGCAGAGCCAAAGCAAAAATAAGGCCGTTGCGTGGCAAAGGATCTATGATGGTAGCTAGTAAGCTGTCCACTAATTAATTTAATTTGACAGCTCCTCTGTATAGCTTGGTGCAGACAGGCAAGCTTGGTGCCAAATGGGCATTCTGTGTTCTTGCAGACAGACAGTTGCAAAGATCTGTCTATCTTTAGAACATGGCCTATTCTCCAGCAAGGGGTTTTCATTTCCTGTTAAACTCTCTCTTCAGTGCAACAGTCTCTGCTTGCTGCTTTATTTTGGAAAGAAAAGACAATGCAACTGGCTGCTGAGAGATGAGGTGTGGTTGTTCCGTGTGGCGCTTCTCAGCCTCACTGGCATTTAAATTCTGTCTTTCAGCGTCTGGTGGTGATAGAATCTCATGATCTTTTCCGCAAGTTCATCCTGTATTTAAGTCGTGAAGCACAATGCCGGGATGTCTGCGTGTGCCTGGAAGGGAGTCACACTCTTTGTTTGTTGGGTAAGCACCTGTAGTATCTCTTTTTTTCTTTTTTTTTTTTTTACTGTGCTTGCAATGGTCTTGAGATCTTTCTCCAGATCTTTCTCCAACTCAACCTTTTTTTATCCTTATTTAGATAGTTTCTAAATAATAACTGAGATATATTTTGGGATATTGCAAACATGTTTTAAGGCCCTTTCAAATGGAGAAAGGGTCAAAGACTTGCTTTTGTGTACATGTCATCATGTCTAAAACTGTGAAGAATTACCTCCACCAGTAACACCCCACCTTAGTGACTGATGTGTGCTGGAAATGGCTTGTTGCAGGGTGGCCTCTAATAGTTGTTATTCACAGAAATCCTCTCCTGGGCTTGAAAAGGGGTGTGAATTCATTTCATGTATTGTGTCTGTGCAGCACCTGTTCCTCTTTAAGTTTTTCTGTTCTGGTTTTCCACCAGGTAACCTTGTCTACTTGGGCTCCTTGAATGATAATGTTCTTGAGGAGGAGACAGCTCATTTTGTGGCTTTGCTCATCCACATGCTCTCCTACTGCCAGAAGTATGTTTCACAAAAGAAATCCAACCTCACCCACTGGCATCCCGTTCTAGGCTGGTTTTCACAGACTGTGGATTATGGGTAAGTGGGGAGGACTAAGGGTGATAGATGATTAAGCCTCTCTTTTTTATTTTTTCCTTTTTTTTTTAATACTGGTCATTAGTTACTGCAATGTGGTTTATGCTTTGTGTTGAACAGTATGACCCTATTCAGAACAATAGGGAAACGTGGATATTTCAGCTAATACCTGCACAATATAAACTGCTACATTCACGTAGAGACTATTAGCTGAGGGAATTAATTTAGTATAGTTAAACTGGTAACCAGTCGCCATACTGGTACGCTCGATACAGGACCTGTTCTTCCTATGAGAACCATCTGTAGGGTGGTGTTTTATTCCTGCCTGCTTTCTAACGTGTCTCTCTGACTTGTCTTTTAGATTGAACGAGTCCATGCCTCTGCTGACAAAGCAACTGCAGCATCTCTGGGGAGTCCACATGATCCGCATCCTCTTCAGTGATGTGCTCAGCAAGAAATTGCTGGAGAATCAGGAAATAGCTCCGCTGCCGACGCAGCCGGTTTCCCCTCAGAACAGCTTACCTGTGAAGAGTCAGTTTGGGAGGGTTGCTTTTTTTTGTGTCTGTGTGTGTGTGTGTGTGTACACGTGTCTCTCTCTTGCAGACTCACAGGGCTTTGACTTTTCCTCTTGTGCTAAAAGTTTTGAGTAATTACTTGGCAGCAGCAGCTGCTGCTTAGGTGGGGATATGGTCTCTCTTATTTGTGATTCCTGCTCAAAATGCCTCTGTGACCTCAGGCAAGTCTCTTACTTCGGTGCTGGAAAAATATTTGCTTATTTTAGCAGTTTGGGTTTTTTTTTTCATTGTTTCTCACGTAGCTGAAGTTCTTACTGCATAAATTAGTACTTCCCAAGGCAAGATGGGAGCCCAGCTTCCCAGGTGAAAAGCAAGGTGAAGCTGGCTCACAGACCTGTGATGCATGGTGATTCTGCAGAAGAGTATTTGGAATAAGACAGCTATAATCTAGCTATTTTCTAGCTGCAGCCTATAGCAGAGATCCTGTTGTCATTAGTTATTGCAATTCTGGTAAGGTTTTAAGCTCTAGAGTAATGCCCTCACTGAAATATTCTGTGTTACTGGCAGCTGTACAGTGTTCTGCCAGAAAAGTCCACCAAAACCTCATCTTGTGGAGTGACTAAGTCTGCTTAAAATCCTCTTTATCGTCTGGCTGCCAAGTGGCTGAGAACAAGAAATGGTTTGGAATAGCAGTCGTGTTTCTTGAGCCAACATCTCTCACGTGCTTTTCTGTCACCAGATCTTTTCAAGAGAGCTTTCCAGAAGTCTGCATCTGTCCGCAACATCCTCAAGCCTGTTGGGGGTAAGCGGGTGGACTCGGCAGAAGTGCAGAAGGTGTGCAGTATCTGTGTCCTGTACCAAACCACACTCACAACCCTCACGCAGATCCGCCTGCAGATACTCACAGGTCAGGGCCACATCTGTGCTTTTCAAAGCACTTAAAATGTGTAGGAAAAAAAAAATAGATTTTTCTTATTAAATTCTGTTGACTTGTTGGTAGTTTTATTACTGACAACAGTTTATTGACTGGCTGGGTGGAAGGCTTGTTCCATCCTGAATCATACATCTGATCAATAACATTCATCACTTCTTTATCAAGCATTAACTCTCCAGAATACAAATTGAAGTGAGTTTTCCTATAATGAAACCTTGCTTACTCCATATCAAACTTAAGACTGAGTCAGTGTTTTTGAGAAGCATGGCAATATTAATCTTTATGTGGTGCAAACACTGAATGCTTTCATACATCTTAAGAACAAATTGCCTGTCCTGGGGATGGATGGAGGAAGAGATAAGCGCTCTTTTGGTCTAGTGGCTGGAGCAGAGGAATGAGTCCGGAGCGTTAGATTCTTTGTTTGTGGCTATAGTGGTGACCACAGGTATAACCTCCTCCTTTAAGATTGCTGTAATGGTGATGGGATCACAGGAATTAATTATTTTCTAAAGCTGCAAAATAATTAGCGGGAAAGGGCTTCAGATGTGAAAATGATTAATGCTTTTTTTTCTGCTTTCCTGGTAATTTTACATTCCCCGTTAATGCAGACAGGCTTTGGGAGCCAAATGTGATACTTATTTTCCCTTCAAGTGAAGTGGTGCTTTGCAAAAGGATCTTTCAGCCCCAACTCACATTTGTCTCCCTGAGCCTGCGTGAACAAACAGCAGAAAGAGCTTCTCTGAGTGTGCTTTATATTTTTCTTTTGCCAGGCCTCACTTACCTGGATGATCTGTTGCCCAAATTATGGGCTTTTATCTGTGAGCTGGGACCACAGGGCGGGTTAAAACTCTTCTTGGAGTGCTTGAATAATGATACGGAGGAATCCAAGAGGCTGTTGGCCATGTTGATGCTCTTCTGTGACTGCTCCCGCCACCTTATCACGTAGGTAGCAAGCAGAGGGTGCTCCCTGGATTTGTAACGTGAAGCTGGTGTGTTCCTCAAGTTTCAAGAGGAACAGTTAAAGTATTGCTGGCTTTGCATAAAGATAACAAGGCAGAGTTAAAGGGAAGTGTTTCAGATAGTCCTGAAAAATAAAGGACTTACAAAGGGCTTTCTCCCTCAACCACATGTGGCTTCAAGAATGTACAGCACCATCTATGGAAGTAGAAGAAGTGTTTCTTCTATTCCTTATGGTCAACAATGTGTCAGCCCAAAGCAAATGCATCGATGTGCCTCAAAGCTTATCTGGACTCAATCTTATAACATTGCTGCAAGGAAAGCCCCCAGCTTATGTGCTTCTGTTTAGAACTCCTGTGTTGTCTTGCTCATAAACTTACACAACACAAAAGGTGGGAGAAGGGGTGGAGAATCGCCTTTGCTGGTCAGCAGAGACAGTTTTCTTAGTTTGAGTGATGACAAAGTTTTCTTTTTCACCCATCAGTGCATAGGTCCTAAGCTATGAAATACCGTGAAATACCAGCTTTGCTGGAATCTCAGACCTTTCACCCTTTTCTGGGAGGATAAGGAATCGATCAAAATCAATAAATAAGGTTTAGCTGTTTATGACTTCAGATCCTCCTGGGTGTCAGTTGTCATAGAAATAAGAGCTGCTGCTAAAGGATAATGTGCCTTTATGAAAATTTCAAAAGGGAATTAAATTTACATTTGTGCATTTGCATTTGTTTTCTCTGATAGGATTCTTGACGACATAGAAGTCTATGAAGAGCAGATTTCATTCAAACTGGAAGAGCTTGTTACCATCTCATCTTTTCTGAATTCCTTTGTATTTAAGATGATCTGGGATGGAATTGTAGGTGAGTGCTCTCAGTAGCTTGAGTGGAGATTACTATTAGAACAACAAATGGCATTAATTTTAGAATTTGAAACTTCTACTAATTATTACTTTGCACAAAAAACATACTATGCTGTGTGGCATGAGAATATATCCCGATCTTCTGGTGTCCAGACGCTTCTGTCGTGCTTGGCACAAAATGCAGTGCCCTTTTCCTATTTCAAAGAAGAATTTCTGTTACAGACATAATGGGCATGTTGGTTTTTGCCAGAGAATTAAGTTTAACATGACTAGGCCATGTATTGTACCAGAATGTAATGTAATGCTTTGAGAAACCAAAACAGTCTAGATAAGTGTTTACATAGATATCTAGCGTTAATCTATTTGATGATGTAATTTGGGTCCAGCTCAGTTCCAGCAATTAGATGAAATAGTCCATTTCTGGTGTGATGGCTCAGTTGGAGCTGGCTGAGATGGCTTTGATGTGGTTAAGAAGATTATCTGCCTTCTAGAAGGTGCAAAATCTCTTCCTTCCCTCTGAGGGCAGCGGAGGTCAGGAGAGAGAAACCTGTCCTGTTAGTGTGGGGCAGGTGATGAACACGTTGCTCTCAGACACTCCTGTTACCCAAGGTGCCTGGACATTGCTGCTTTGTTCCTTTTGTTCAGAGAATGCCAGAGGGGAGACCCTGGAGCTGTTTCATTCTGTCCACGGCTGGCTCATGGTCTTGTACGAACGGGACTGCCGCAGGCGGTTTGCTCCCGAGGACCACTGGTTACGCAAGTAAGTGTCTGGCTCAAGGCAAGGATCATGTGCATCTGTGTCCTTGTCCCAGTGCTCCAGCATCCCTCTGGGTGGCTGGTTTGAGATCTTTTACTTTTAGATTGAGCATCTCTCATTCTTCTGGTGAGATCAAGGTCAGAACTGGTCCTTGTGGTTGCATTTGAGGATGCCCCTCCTTAAAATAGCAAGAGAATTGTGCTTCTGTGGTGTTGGGATTAGCTGCTGCTGATGGAGGGTGATGCTTTGAAATCTGACTCAGCACCTGACAGCTTGAGTGTCTCTGGCCTTCTTAGATTGTATACACTCAAGTCTACAAAGACTTAAATCGTCTTTGAAATCATTACAGGTTTCCTCTCTCTCCTACCCCCGGCTATTTACCACACCTGGGCATTTCTCAGGGATCTCTGAATCTCTGTCTTTCTTTGTAAGGGACCTCAAACCCAGCGTGCTCTTCCAGGAGCTGGACAAGGACAAGAAACGAGCCCAGCTGCTCCTGCAGTACATCCCGCACGTCATTCCCCATAAGAACGTGAGTGGGACAGGGGCAGAGGATGGAAGCTGAAAATACAGTGACCTGGGATGGAAGGGACACGTGTCCTGAGCATTTTATGATCTGGAGCTTGTGATTGAAACGCTGGTTAAACAAAAGTCTTCTCCTTCCTTGCACTCTCCCCAATATATTTCTGTTAAATTGTCTTGATTTCTCTTATTGGAGAGAGCTTATGTGTATAGGCAGCTGCATGGAATCAGCCAGCAGCACATGATGGGGCTTTGGAGAATGTCTTTATGCAGGAAGCAGAATGTCTTGCTGGTAGGAAATCTGCGGAGATGACAGAATTTTATGTGGTGATAGGAAAGATATCTTTTGTTCTCAGTATTGTCAGTCCCTCCCAAAGCAGAACTTCAGGGATTTCTCTGTCCTGCTGGGAAACAAGGACTCAGATCCCACTATTTCTATTGTGTAGGTGACAGAGGTGTCATTGGGCCCAGCTGGGAAGAGGACAACCAAGAGCTAGTTCTGGTTGTGCATCAGGAGCATCTGAAAGCCCTGCTGCTCTGAGGGGCAAGGATCCTTGTGGATAAAGACTTACATTTGTTTTCTGTTTCAGAGGGTGCTGCTTTTCCGAAATATGGTTACAAAGGAGAAGGAGAAGCTTGGGCTGGTTGAAACCAGCTCAGCATCACCTCATGTCACACACATCACTATCCGCCGCTCACGTATGCTGGAGGTGAGGGGCTTGGCTTGTGGAGGTCAACCAACAAGCCACTAACTTGACCTGATGAGAATGGCGTGTGAATATGGTTTGGTTTTTTTCTTGTCTGTGGGTGCTGAGGGACCCAGATCCAGTTCTGTCTGCTTGATGTTTCAGGAAAAATGCTGGACCTTAGTTCAGTTCTGCCTGCAACAAACCTGGAGTTTTGACCAGGAAAAATACCAGTCTTTGGGCACAAAATTCAATGACAAATGCAGATACCTGTGGTGTTTCTGTCTCCTGTCTCCGCTGCAAATCTGCGGAGGTGTTTCACGTGTCTTGATTGTCCTCTGCCTCTTCTGGTCTGCGTAGGACGGGTATGAACAGCTTCGGCAGCTTTCCCAGAATGCCATGAAGGGAGTGATCAGAGTGAAGTTTGTGAATGATCTGGGTGTCGATGAGGCTGGTATTGATCAAGATGGTGTCTTCAAAGAGTTTCTGGAAGAGATAATAAAGAAGGTGTTTGACCCTGCACTCAACTTGTTCAAGGTGGGACGCGGGGCTGCAGATGTTGGCCGTGATGACCTGTTGCAGAGAGAAGACGACTCACTGTACTGTTATTCCTGTTTGTGTGCAGACAACCAGTGGTGATGAGAGGCTTTATCCATCCCCAACGTCCTACATTCATGAGAACTACCTACAGCTCTTTGAGTTTGTGGGGAAGATGCTTGGGAAGGCTGTGTATGAGGTGAGCCAAAAGGACTACGTCAGGATGTTGCACTAACAAGTATGTGTTGGGACCTTACCTCTATATTCTTGTTGTCCTTAGGGAATAGTTGTGGATGTACCGTTTGCTTCCTTCTTTTTGAGTCAGCTACTTGGGCACCACCACAGTGTCTTCTACAGCTCCGTAGATGAACTTCCCTCCTTGGACTCTGAGTTCTATAAAAATCTCACTTCAATTAAGGTTTGTGTTTTTACTTTTCCTGTTGTTTAACTGCCTTATTGCTGGCTGCTGCTAAAGATACTAGAAATGCAAATGCCTTTGGGGCACTGGTCATCTTTAAAAGCACCTTGGAAGTAATTGGTGATTCTGAGGCAGGTTGGCTGGCGGCTGCCCAGTGTTTTTACTGGGGCAAAAGGGATGAGAAAGGAGTCTGAAGGTGTAAACCTGGGCTGGCAATCGGGAAATACCAACTTTTAGCGTCACCTCTTGTGCAATCTCCACATAATCTAGAGCAATTCATGTATTTGTTGTGCTTTCATGCCTCGTGCCTGCTGGGAATCACTTAGTGGAAGAGTAATAAATGCAGAGCTCCTGTTCGTGCTGCTGAACACTGACCTTCTTTCCCTCTCTCTGTTGTTTCTTTAGCGTTACGATGGTGATATCAGTGACCTGGGCTTAACACTGTCCTATGATGAAGATGTAATGGGTCAGGTAGGTTTTATGTGTTGGACCTTATCTCTGCTTTGTTGAGATAGACTTGCAACCTGACTTGCCAGCAGAAGACAGCTTTTCTTCTCTGCTGAGCATTCTGAGAGCTGGTCTTGTGCATCTAGAAGTCAAGCAGCCTGTCCAAGCTCATGCTACAGAGTGTTTTTTACTCTGGTGCTTGCATTTGACTATTTGACAGATGCTCCGCGTGGCTCATCTGAACAAGAGTCCTGAGGGGACTGACTAGTAAATGACCTTGTGTTTGATTGTGGTTAGGGCTTAGCTCTGCTCTCTGATTACAAAAAAAAAATAAATGCCTGTGCTGAAAGGCTAGCTCAGCTTCAGAGGTCCTCTGAACTCAGCCATAGGATTCTCTGGCTTCGTTCAATATTTAGCTGTGGGCAGAGAACAGCTTTTTCCATAAAAAGGTTACCCTCTGACCCTCTAGTGCCAGGATTTTTTCTTTTCTAGTTGAGAAACATTGTTGTGCACTTTCCTGCATAACTAGTTTTCCCCTCTTTTTAAAAAGAAGAATCTGTGTGAATAGGGGGGAATTCCTTTTCTTTAAAGGCAGCTGTTTCCATCAGAGAAACTGGAAAATGTGTGAGGAGGTCTCTTGGCCTTGAGAAGAAAAGGCTGTTTGTCAGTCCCTCGTGAAGGCTTGAAGGTTCTCGGTTGCGCTTGTGCCTTGGGTTCTGTGGTGTGTGGGTAGCTGGCAAATATGGATAGATCAGATAAAAATGCCTGTGCTGTCTGTGCATGCTATTGCTGCTGCAAATTCCTTGGGGAGACCCCAGCTGGCACTGAGCCCGAGACTCTTAGCGGTGTAGATCCAGTGGCACAGAGCTCAGAGACCACTGAGTTGTGGAGTGTTTATCTGGGGCAGCTTGTCCTTGAGAGCTTTGCTTGCTGCAGTTCCTTATTCCTAAGCCTGGCTAGTTTGGACCTGGGTTGAGAGCAGCAAAAGCAGCTTAATTGCACCTGCGAAGCTGTGAGGGTGAATGGGAAGACATCTAAGTCTTCTTCTGCACTCCTGCTCCACATGGCTGTGTCCACTGCACAGTGGGCTCAACACCTTGTGCTGCTTCAGGGCTGCTGAGGTTTCAGCCTTGAGGGTTTTTCCATCTTAAAAATGAAGGTAGGAAACAGCATTAATTGATTAATTAATGAGAGCTTGGGACTAAGACATTAGGGGACTCCTGTCTGCCTTGTGCTTTGGCCATGCTGAAGGAGCCAGGTGGAGTAGCCCTGCAGTTCCTGAATGAACTTGTGGGTCCCTACTAGGTACAACTCTGAGCTCGTTCCCAAGGTCTGTTCTGACCTTGGAAGTCATCTGGAGCTGGAGCACAGAGGCCACTGTAATGTGGGAATAATGACTTTCTGCCTCTTAGTGTTGGTGTGAAGATGAGTCATGACTCTGTCGCTGTAGGAAGCACCCAGAGGGTCCCTGTGCTGTCTCCAAACAGCACTGTCAGCTGAGCACCAGGCCCTGGCTGGACAGGGAGGAGATGCTTCCCTGCTGTCCCACTGTCTAAACGTTCTCCTCTTCCTGCCTTGAGTGCCCAGCTTGAGGGACAGTGAATTCCAGGGAGCTCTGTCACTGGGGTGGCCCCAGACGAGACCTGTGGAGCAGACAGCTCTGGATTGTGCTGTTTGAGCTGTGTGAAGGCTCTGAGCTTGTTCAGCCTCTGGATTCGGGGATTGTGACAGTCCCCCAGGGCTCCCAGAATTGATTTGTGTGCAGTTGAGCAGTGATGGATTGGGCTGGAGAGGAGGCTTCTTCGAAGAAGGGCGGGCTCCATTGGTGGGAGAGTCAGTTCCCTACTGTTCAATTACTATGTTAATAGCTAAGTGAAACTGGTTCAAGGCAGAAGCGGGATTATTACTTAAATTTTAAATCCTACTGTTTTATTGTAAAAATAAATGTTTTATGGGGAGGTAAGAGCTTAGCGTGGTATTTCGTTCCATTGTGGTTACAGGCAGTAATTAGCAATACAATCATTTCTTCCCTCAGCTTGTTTGCCATGAACTTGTTCCTGGAGGGAAGACCATTCCCGTTACCAATGAAAATAAGTAAGTACAGCAATTAGATTTTTAAGGTCACCACTGCAAAAGACTTTATTCTAGTTTCCTTGGGCTTGCATCTGGAATGAATTGAGATAGATTGGAGTAGAAGGAGCACATAAATATCTTAATAGAATTTACTGGTTACAGTTCATCGGCAGAAATTGTATTAAATTCGATTTGCAAAATAAAAATTGACAATTTACTTCTTGAAACAGCGCTTCTGAGGTCAAAGGCACAGAGTCTGTGAGATTCTGCAGGATTTAATGACGGTGATAGATACAGACAGATGGATTCAAAGCAATTCAGGCACACAGTCGTGAACATAGAGGGCACAGATGCTCAAAGACACCTTGGAGCAGACAGATCTTCTCAGAATGATAACATGTGGCAGTTGTATAAAGCACTGCTCTTCAGAAGAGACAGTGGTGAATTCAAATGTAGTCGACAGTCGTACTTTAGACACAGGAAATCAGAGGAGACACTGAGCCCTGTAGCTATTTTCACAGATAACCGGCTTTTAGATAGTTATCGTAAATGTCAACTCCGGAGCCTGAAAACCAAACCCACCTTTTTGTTCCCTCCGTTTGTTTTTTTTTCCTTCTCTATACCCTTCAGTGATCATAAAAGCGGGATAAAATATCTATTAAGCAGATGTGTGTTTGAGCTGGTAATCTGGGGGTTGTTCTCTTTAATGGCAAGTGAAAGCTGGATCCTACCTGAGGATTTGTCTTTGTTAGTCGTGCTTTGCAATCTGATGTTCCCAGTCTTTTCCCTCCTTGAGCTCTGACCAGGGAGTTTGCATCTGAAAGGATCTTTCTCTGGCTTGTCAGAAGTTGGCTCAGGGGGAAAGTTGAAAGTCCTGTGTGTTGCTCCACTAGCTTACAGGAGGAGCTTTGAAGCTTTTGTGCTGATGTGCACACAAATTGGTAGTTGGGAGGGAGCAGGAGAAGCAATCTGGAAGCAGTTCTGTCTGTTAATGGTGGAGTGAGGTTCTCTGGCTGAAAACCCATTCAATGGGACTGTGGTGGTGTCTGCCTAGGAGCTGATGGAGGAGAATCAGCAAGCTTAGCTGTTTTGACTGTTGGTGAGAAGAGGAAGCCTGATGGTGCCTCCCTCTAATAAACAGTCCACCTCTTCCATGGAATCATAGAATGGGTTGGGTTGGAAGGGACCTTAAAGACCATCCAGTCCCACCCCCCTGCACTGGGCAGGGACACCTCCCACCACACCAGGTTGCTCCAAGCCCCCTCCAACCTGGCCTTGAACCCCTCCAGGGATGGGGCAGCCACAGCTTCTCTGAGCAACCTGGGCCACGATCTCATCATCCTCACAGCAAAGAATTTCTTCTTAATACCTAATCTTCCATACTCCTGGGATGAAGGTGGAAGTCTCCTAAGTGGGTGGGGTTTTTTTGGTGTGTTGATTCTCCAGTCATGGGTTTCAGTGCAGGCAGCCTCAGAGCCTGGAGAGCTGTTTTTTCAAACCTAGAGAAGTGCCTGTGACTGGGAATCTGATCCTTTAAAGAGGAGCATCCGGCCAAAGTTGATCAAGTGATTATTAAAGCCAGTAAGTCTCTGGGTTGGAAAAAAGCTCTAAGAAAAGAGCAGACCATCCCAGAGGCAGGATGTGGAGGGCAAAGTCTGGGCAGAAGAGCAGCTTTTTCTGTTTAAATAAAGAGCAGGACCCTGGAGGGAAAAACATATTGTATTTCTGGGCAGTGCTAGTCCCTGTTGGGCTGGAGAGACGGGTCAGCAGCCCTGTTCCTGCACTGGTGAGGTGGTTGTCCATTGCTGCTCCTGCTCCCTCACTGCCACCTTCCCTGTCACACCAGGATCAGCTACATCCATCTCATGGCTCACTTCCGGATGCACACCCAAATCAAGAGTCAGACGGCAGCGCTCATCAGTGGATTCAGGTCGATCATTAAGCCTGAATGGATTCGTATGTTTTCTGCACCGGAGCTGCAGCGGCTGATCTCCGGTGACAACGCTGAGATTGACCTCGAGGACTTGAAGTAAGTGAGCAACTCGGTCTGCTCCCCAGCCATTTTATTGCATAGCTCTTTGGAGGTTTGCAGGAGACTCGACTCCTCCTCAACCTTCAGCTTCTAATGGAAACTTGAGAGCAGACAGAAATGAATGGAGCCAAAGAACACGTTCCTTAAAGTTAATTTGGACAAAGTACTAACAAATGGGGAGGGCCCTTTGTTGCACTGGTTCCTGAGTGTGAAATTTCTCTCTGCCTTTTCCTTTTCTCTGATCAAGTGCCCCGTAAGCATCAGTGGGGGCTCAGTGCTGGCAGTGGGGGCTGTGGCAGTGAATCCTGACTTGTGGCAGGTATCAATCCTTCCAGCACTTGCAGCTTGAGGGACACAAGCCTGTCACAGCCTTTCTCTCCCCAGAAAACACACGGTTTATTACGGGGGCTTCCATGGGAGTCACCGGGTCATTATCTGGCTGTGGGACATCTTAGCCAACGACTTCAGCCCTGAGGAAAGAGCCATGTTTCTCAAGGTAAATACAATAATTTGGGGTGGTTGGGGCAGTGCTGTTCTCCTCCTGTTGGCTGGGTGCTTTCTGCGCTAACAGAAGGAGTGTCAGAACTCAAAATCAACATCCTGCTCCCCTGCAGAGGGGCAGCTATGGAAGCAGAGTTCCTCTAAACGCTCTTGTGTCACCATGAATAGTCCTGTTTTCAAAGGCCAGCAGAGCTGTGCACTAAAGCTCAGCAGTGTTGTGCAGTGGGGTGCTCAGATGCCAGTCCAAGCAGCTGCCTGCCGTGACTGCGTTAGCCGCGTGTCTGTCACAGCCCGGCTGCTCTCGCCGTGCCTGTCTTTCACTCTCTGTCACGTTTTCAGTTTGTTACCAGCTGCTCCAGGCCTCCGCTTTTGGGCTTTGCCTACCTCAAGCCTCCTTTTTCCATCCGCTGCGTGGAAGTCTCTGATGATCAGGTAGGCACCCTGCTTGCTCGTGTCTCCTGCGTTCCCTGCCGGGCTCCTGCCCTGCCCAGCGTCCTCATCTCCAGCTAGGAAACTCTAAGGCATAAAGGTAGATGCTGTATAGGGCAAGATGAAACCCACCTTAGGCTGACAGGATGCATGTGGCTGCATCTACCTCCTCCCACACACAGCAGCACATGGGCACTTATTGCCTGACTCCAGGGTTGTGTTTTCTTCTCGGGACCTCCCTGATCCTCTTCCCCTCTGCACCCTGCAAAGGGACCCTGCGTGTGTAATGGCAGCTGGGGTTCCAAGAGAAGCTCCTTTGGACAGGGCTTTGAGGTTTGGCTCTCCCCGTTCCCAGGAGACGGGTTTTGCTTGGAAGGAGTATGGCAGAGAAGTGGAAGGGTGATGTATTTCTGCCCCGTTCCAGGACACGGGTGACACGCTGGGCAGCGTGCTGCGGGGCTTCTTCACAATCCGCAAGAAAGAGCCGGGGGGGCGTCTCCCAACCTCCTCTACCTGTTTCAACCTCCTCAAGCTTCCCAACTACAGCAAGAAGAGCATCCTGCGGGAGAAGCTGCGCTACGCCATCAGCATGAACACCGGCTTCGAGCTGTCCTAGTCGCCGTGGCCACGGACTCTGCGATGGGGGCTCTTCAGAGCTGCTGGAGGTGGAGGCCTTCAGGCACAGAGGGTGGATCAGCTCCGCCGGAGCCCACTGCTCGCTCGAGGGCTGGAGAGATGAAGCTGATAATAAAGGTTTGCAGGGAAGAGCTGCTGGGCCAGACGGGGCTTGGCTCTTCTTGGGCACTTCTCCAGGATGAAAGAGGTGATGGGCCTGACCCAATACACTTCACTTGACACCCACGTAAATCGTCTTTCAAAGCGAACCCCGGGGGAGCGTAAAAGGAACATTAAAAGTGCCAGTCAGATTAGTGACCGTAATACCCCCCAGCAGGCTCTGCAGTCTGGGCAGCTGCTGCTGCGGGACTGTTTCTTTTTCCTTTCCCAGGAGATGATCCAGTTTCTTACTGGGTGGAAGTCAGCCTGTGGGAAGCTGCACAGAGGCAGAAACGTGACAGAGCCCACAAGGAGACGAGCGTGAGGCCGCGGCGTTGGATGTGCCACGAATGGGCACTCTTTACTCAGGGCAGGTAGCACACAGGGGCTTCCTGAGGTCCTTGCTCTGTGAGAGGCCCTTGGTGTTTGTCTCAGAGAAGGAACCACTGGCCTAAGACTTGAGATGCAGCAGGTTAAATGCAAGCAGATGGACCCTGCCATTCTCGGGAAGGTTTTGGAGTGCTGTAGGTTAAGAGCTCCAGCAGCAGGCGTGGGGGTCAGTGTGCTGAGCCAGCTGTGCCTCTGCCAAGCTCTTGCCAGAGCCTGTGCTTTGGACGAGCGTGGTTGTTGTCTGAATTTGCTCAGGAGCAGAAAAGATTTCATTTTATTTAGTTTCCAGAGGACAGGAGCTTGGCACACAGCTCGGGCAGCCCTTGCACCCCAGCACAGTGCTCAAATGGGGCAGGTACCCCCTGTGCTCTCTGGAGGGGAAATGTGTCGAGCTGCTGAGAGCACTCTGGAAACCTCCACTGGCAAAATTCCTCTTACTTGGATAGAAGTTTCACTTCGTTTCCAGACCCTTTTGTTAGGGAGATGTAGTGTTTTGAACCAAGGCTTGGCCTCTGTCTAACAGCCACATTTGCTTTGTTGCCAAACTATTTATTTTGGTTGCTTTTTCTCTTTCTGGTCTTATTTTTTTAGCAGTTGATGTCTGCCTGTAGCAGGCAGCTTTTTCAAGTTGTTCTGAAAGGGAGGGTGTGAGTGGGGGTGTGTTGGGAAGGTATGGACCCTTTCTCCTATTTCTAGTGAAGTCCAGAGCCTGATTTGGAAAATGTCTCTGCAGCTTCCCAGCCTTGATCCCTGGCTCGGGCCAGGGGAGAGGAGAGACTGTCACCTCCCGGGTTGCTCTGTCCTTGCAGGGTTTCTGGCACAAAGTTCTCCTGTTTGGGACAGGATTAAAACCCAATCATCTTCTCCCCTTCCCCTGTTGCTGCTCACTTAATAAAGTAAGCTCCTGCAGAGGCTGCTGGTCTCTTCCCTCGTCTTCCTTTCACCTCTTGGCCTTCCTGTGGCACTGGTGGCCCTCACTGTTCTCTGGCCCCTATGGGCAGATGGCTTGAAGCCTTTGCTGTTGGCTCACAGCAGGGTGCAAGGCTGCTGTGCTCTTCCTCATCTTCTGGCTCTTCGTGGCCCATCTCACAGGGGTTGGCATCCCCTGGCACGCTTGGCATAGGACAGGTCTCCACATGGAGGAGGCTCTTTGGAAGACCCTCTTAGCCATGATACTTTGCACATTTCAAACAGGCCAGAAAATACTTGGCGCTGTTCATCCAAGGGTCTAGGGATGGCTTTTGCTTCATCTGTCTCTTCTGTCTTGCTTCAGCTGGTTTTCAGAGAAGTTACCCTTTTTTTAGAACCAGTGCCTGGAAATGCATCTGGAAAGCAACGTTGGGGTCCTTTTTGTGTGTCAGCTCAGTAACATTAAACAGGAGGGATCAGAAGTGATAGTGAGGACAGGATTCCAGGTACTGGACTGAGTGAGTCCAGAAAAATTAAAGGTGATGGTAAATTACATTTTTTTTTAATTCTTTTTTTTTTTTTAATATAGAGCATTTCAGCATTAACCAGTTGTTGACTGTAGCTGAGAAGTTTGAGCACTGACTTGTACCAATCATAGTTTAAAATACTACACAAGGTCTCTTTTACTTCTAAATGGATTGTTCAGTGAATGAGTTGTTGAACACAATGAAATCAAACCTTTGCTCCCCTTTTTTTTTTTTTTTTTCCCCTTTATTCCTCAGGAGTACAATTCCTAGAAAAGATCTTAATGCAGACGTAGCTGGGGCCCTCCAAACCTGGAACTATTGCACTTTGAGAGACTACATCTGATTTTGTAGCTGGGGTATAAAATGTGATTGTCTGGTAAATTTCTGCATGACTGGGAGGCTTTAATTAATTTTTACCTGAGTAGAAGGTTGCAGGGGTGCACGGGTCCCTGCCTGCACTGCTGGATTCTGCACGGGTGTTCTTTGCAGGGCAGGGATGGTTTGGCCACGGGAGATTAATGACTGTTTTTTCTATTGAAGACTCGCTGCTCTGGAGACCTTGGTTTCACCCCCTGTATCAGAAATGCAGGGAAGAGAAAAAAATAAACCTGGTATGAGTAAGATGATTGAGTGTCTCCTCTTCCTTTCCCTCAAAGCAGGTGGTAGAGGGGAGAGCGGAGCTTTGGGGTACATCTGCCAGGAGGCTGTGAGGCTGGGGATGGAGGCTGGAGGCTGCTGGTCTCTCAGAAATCCCTTTTGTCAGGCTGGTTCCTGGCACGTGTGCTCAGGTGCCCCTGAGAGATGGGCTCTTTGGGGCGTTACTGATGGTGACACGAGTGCCTCTGAGCCCCGAGGGACCTGGTGGGGTGGTTTGAAGCAGGATTTGTTCTTACATCTTGGAATATGCTTGGAGAAGGTCCTGTTTGGGTACACAGGGGGCTGTGGCTTTGATCCTTCATGAAAACATAGGTCCTCCTTAGATGTTGCAGGTGTTGAGCTTGGCCCAGGGCAGGGGCTGGGGCTTGTAGGGCTCTGGTAAACTGTGACTGGTGGCTTGGGCACTGGTGAAGGAAACTAGATTGGAAAGCCAAGAAGATCCCCCAGCACAGGAGAGCTGGTATCCCCAGTGCTCAATGCAGATGTCCATCGAGTGAGGGCTCTTTCCCAGGAGCTCTGCTGCAGGCAGAAGCTGGAGGTTGGTGTCAAAGCCTTCAGAGGCTCTGCTGCAAGGGCTAGGACTGGGCTTGGATGGCAAGTGGGGTGCCAATGTGGCATCTTTGCCCCAAGGAGTCTGGCACCTCTTGGTTTGGGGGGAGAGAGGTGAGTTTGTGAGGCAAGGCTGCATTTGGCCTTTTAGAAGCTTCTCTAAGGACCAGACTGGAGCCAACATGGAGTTTGTTGTTAATAATAATATTGTAATAATTAAGGCATCACATTTGTCCCCTCGCCTGGCTCTGGGAGGATGCTTGTAGGGGTGAGGAGCTGTGGCTGAGCCTCAGCTTTCATGCCTGGCAGCTTAGCCCTTCACTGACCGGTCACCCCCCCAGTTCTGGAGCACGGGAATGTGGAGCTCGGGGCCCCGTGGGAGAAGGGAGCCCGGGTGGGAGCGAGGGAGAGGGCTCCCAGTCAGTGTGCAAGCGCCATTGTTTTGACACGGAGGCATATGGCGCCGTCAGAAACAGCAAAAAGAAACCCCACAGCAGATGCTGCCAAGGCAGAAAAGCTGGCAGCCAACAGCCAGCCACCCAAAATGCCCGTTTCGCCGTCACCACGTGGCCAGCCAGGATGGCCACGGTCTTGCCGGGGTCGGGGCCGTCCGAGGGTGAGGTCTCGGTGGTGGCCGAGGCTGGAGGTGGAACCGGGAGGCATCGCCTGAGGCTGGTGCTCCATCAGCGGTGGAGCCACCCCAGGGCTGGGTGCAGGTTCGGATGGAGAAGGGGAAGAACACTCTGCTCTCTGCATCCCTGAGCAGAAGGAAATAAGGTTATTCCTGCAGCATCACGGTGACCTCAATGGGTGATGGAGTGCTCAGACCTGCGTGGCACTGGCTTGGCCCCACTGCCTCCTGGGTGAGTGGTACTTAACTGCCTGTTCAGAAATGTGGTTGGTTTTTTTTTTGGCTGTTTCTAAGGTCAAGTTCTTCAATATCAACCTGGTACAGCTTCACCTTCACCCTGGGGTGGTTGGAGCACCAGCTCTAGCATCTCCTTGCATCTCCTACGGAGCAGCTGTAGTGGGGACAGAGCAGAGGTGGGCACTTTCGGCTGGATGCAGCAAAGGTAGAGCTGAAGGGACCAAGACAGCCCTTTCTTCCCCCCCAGGGAGACCTTATAGGTGGCCTTCCAGTACCTAAAGGGGGCCTACAGGAGAGATGGGGAGGGATTCTGTCAGAGAGTGGAGCCATAGGATGAGGGGAAATGGTTTTAAACTGAAAGAGGGAAGATTTAGATGAGATCTCAAGAAGAAACTCTTTGGTGTGAGGGTG
>BJBW01001352.1:0-41569 GCA_004320125.1 Scolopax mira
AACTTCACTTACAAAGTATGAATTAAGGTGTTAAGAAAATCACAGCCTGCTTTTTCTTCATAAGCTCTGTAAATATTTTTTGGTTTTCATGTGTTTTCTAATTTGAGCCTTTAATATTTGCTTAACATTTTAAGCTTTCATCTCTTTGCATGAGGCAAGACTCTTTATTCATTCATTTACTTATTTATTGAATGAAAGTGGATATAATGTAATTAACCAATTCTAGGAGCTGGAATTTTACAAAATAGAAGCAAAAAAAACCAGAGGCCTGTGAGCCTCATTATATAGTCACAAAGAGCAGTCGCGTGTTGTGGAAGCCCAAAGCAGCCCAAGCAGAATATCTAAAAGATGAGTTGGATGCATTGGTTCTTACAAAACCTTTCAACACCCACTCATTTCATTCTAAAATGAAATTATATTAGAATCTTATACGAGGTGTTCATTATCAGGACTTATTTTAAAAAGGGAACAGACTCATGGGCACTCAAATTGAATTTCTGATTAGAAAGAAACATAGGCAGAGGCCGGGGGTACCCTTATGCGATATTGGAGGCTCAAGATTATTCTAGTGCTTTAAACTGGGAGAAGCAGATGAATCTGGACTGTAGACAAGTAGGCAAGTGCCCCTAGCCATATGTGATGAAATTTATCTGGCTATATATCCAAAGCTGCATGCTTCCCACAAAGAGCTGAACAGCAACAAATGCCTGCCTCTAAACACAGTGGGTAAAATCCCATCCTGGGACATGGGAGACCCTGTTCCAAACCATACAGAGTCATCCTTCACCAACCTTTCCTTCTAACAACAGCCTGTCTCAGTCATTTTAATCTCCTTATTTAGAATCATCTAGGTTAGAAGGGACCTTCAAGATCATCTAATCCAACCATCAACCTAACTCTGACAAAAAAAGAAATAAGAAATAAAAATCACTAAACCATATTGCTAAGGACCATGTCAACCCGTCTTTGAACATCTCCAGGGATGGTGCCACAATCACTTCCCTGGGCAACCTATTCCAATACCCGATAACCATCTAGGTGAAGAAATGTTTCCTAATATCCAATCTAAACCTCCCCTGGCACAGCTTGAGGCCATTGCCCCTTGTCCTATCTCCTGTGACTTGGGAGATGAGATAGACCTCCACCTCTCTCCACCCCCCCTTTAGGTAGTTATAGAGTGCAATAAGGTCTCCCCTCAGCCTCCTCTTCTCCAGACTGAACAACCAACCCCAGGTCCCTCAGCCTCTCCTCATAAGACTTACTCTCCAGACCCCTCACCAGCTTTGCTGCCCTTCTCTGGACCCACTCCAGCACCTCAATGTCTTTCTTGTGGTAGGGGGCCCAAAACTGGACACAGTACTCAAGGCAGGGTCTCACCAGTGCCGAGTACAGGGGGACAATCACCTCTCGGGTACTACTCACCACACTGTTTCTGATACAGGCCTGATACAGCAAACCATTCTACCCATCATTTCTAGCCACTTTTCTCTCCTACCACTTGGAAACTTTTACTGCAATAGTCTTTTAATTGAATACAGGCTTCAGTTTGCAGGGATGTGTTTGTAAACTGGCCACTTGAGAGAGGCACTGGATGTCTAAAAAAGATTGGAGAGAAAATATAGTGTTCTAGTGAGTAGCCCTGGGTTTAATTAAAAAGATCTTTAGATCTTTGTCAGAAGCAAAAAAACTTTAATAACTCTTCAACCCACTATTTTTCTGGAGTTTATACAGCAGGGACTCAGCTGTTCCAAAACAAACTGAGAGACTCATTTCTTCTTGTTAAGCTCACCCTATAAACACTGCATACACTCAATATTTAACAGGAGCAATACACCTACCACTTGCCAAGGTCTCCATGTGCTAAGATAGGCCTTCAGCAAGGCCCATTTTTAGACACTAGATCATCTTTATAATGATGGAAGCAGAGCAATCTTTCCTTGGAGCAGTAATTCAGCTACTTGGGCCATATCTTGGAAGACATAATGTGCTCCTGTAAGATTTCTGAGTAGTCATGTTTCAATCCCTCTCTTTCACTTCTAGTGAGACACTCATTGCAACCATTTCCAAAGCAAACTGGCCAGGGAGGGCACCATAGGAACTCACCTGCACATCAACGTGCAAGTTAGTCAGATTGCCAAAGCAACACAGTTCACCTCTTTGAAACTAATCGACCTGCTTCCTTAGCCAAAATTACACTGTAGTTGGAAATTAAATGTTGAGTTTAAGAGTAGTTCTAGTTGGGATGGTTTAAAATTATAAAACAGACAAAATTCGTAGGGAGAGATAGCATCTTTCACAGATTAGCTGACCTGCCCTCTGTCTTTGGGCCTCAGTGATTGCATATTTCTGGCCTTTCTCTGTAATCACGTGTGAAACAGAGTTTGTCTGCTTACTTATTTTTAAGGAGAGTTGCAGTTCTTAAGTAATCCATATCTAAGAGGAAAAAAAAGGAAAAAAAAGTGCTTTCAGCTAAAAATTACATTAGCATAATATAACTTTCATGCTAAGCAATTAGTTCAGCTGTCTGTCAATTTCCACATACCAAAACCTACTAAGTTTAAAAATAAATAATTGATTTGTAAGGGTTTTGTCTGGGTTTTTTTCCATTATTTGATCATACCTCCTTCTGCAACAGTGAGGACCAGACTTGAAATTGGAGCTGAGTTTGTTTTCCTGATTCACTTCCTTGGAGAAGACTGGGCATAGCTGGTGAATATGAATTAACTTCTCCCATCTCCATCTACTACTGCTGGGATTCTGACAGCTTCCTGTATAAAAATAAGTCTGTTTACTTCAGAGAATATATAATAGTCTGGGCCAGTGCATTTTCCTTCTCTCAGGTTTGGGAGTCAATGAAAAGAGATTTTTTTCCAATCTAAACAGTAGAATTCAGCTGTCTATCACAAATACCCACCTCAAGCTTTCTGAGTTTCCAATGAAGTTTTTAGACGGAATTTTATTTTATGTCCAATGGAAATGAAATAAGAAAATATGCTGTAGAAAGAAAGCTATTATTGAAACCATTCTCTCTACATGAAAGTATGGCAAGAAGCACAAAAGCCTTTATAATCTGTTGGTGTCAAAGACTTCTCTTGAAGCAGAGCTGGTGCACAGCCAAGCATTAAAACTCACCAGATCATGGGGAGAAACAGTCCCAAGAATGTCAAACTCAATGATAGAATGAAACTGAAAAATGAAAGTCCCTAGAAATATTCATCTATTTCACTAGGGAAAAAAGTCAAAGGATAAAATACTTGAGTAATTTTGGGACTAGAAATTGCAAACAGGAGCATGTACTTAGAGTGAAATAACAGTTGTATTTCTTAGCTTCATAGTCATTTTCTTTTCATAAGTATTCTACCCTGCAGGAAGAGTAATTCTCAGCATGCCCTCCAGTACTCAAGCATGTTTTTCTGCTTGCTGGGAAAATGCTCTTAGTAATAAGTAGCATGTAAAAAGGCAAACAACCTTAGAGTATCCAACTTCCAAAAGAAGAGTTGACCATTCCAGCAGAATAACTAACAGTATTGGATGCAATGTCTCGTTCACGTTTGTACACTCTTTTCATCGTGGCCAGTACATCATAAAGGCCTGAATATCCTGCCTTTTTTTTCAGCATCACTAAAGATCTCACTCTGAGCAGACATCTGGTGCCACTTGAAATGTCCAAGGACTTGGGGCCTTCAGCTGCCAATCTAGGACAATCAGGGTTCCGAGTGCATAGAAGCCCTATGTCATGTCCACCAGTTGGTTCCTTAGATACCCTACAGCTACTTTAGGTTAGCCCCACTCAACTGGTTGTTCACTGTTAATCCCAGTTGTGGGGTCCTCACATCCACCCAGCACTAGAGATAGAATACGCCCAGATAGTTGTAATTTATGTATTACATTTTTAAACAAGCAAACATAGAAATGAGTTATCAAGCGTTAAGTATTAACGTGTCCAGCCCATTGTGTGGACATCAATTTCAGTGCCTTAGAATATCAGCATTGGGGTCACCTTGAAAGTGCCTTCAGTGAGACCCCAGAACACATAAGCATTTCTGAATTTTAGATAACTTTTTTCAACATCTGCATATATCTGTTTACAGGTCAGTAATAGGACTATTAGGAATAATTTAAAAAAAGACTACGTTGCAATCTAAGAACAAACCTAATTAAACATTCCTATAGTCTATCTCAATGCATCCAAGTTGCCTGATTATTTCATTGGACTTATCATATTTTATGCAAAGGTCATAGAGAAGGCCCTTTTCCATCTAAGCTATTTTTTCCTATTGTAAGCAAAGGCAGAAACTATGCAAAATTTCCATGAAAGGACAGAAGCCTCTATTGCTCAATCAAATATTGAATATCTAAATGAGAATACTTAAAACACTTGTTTCTGTAAATTCAGAATTCAAGCTTTGTTTCAATTTAAATGAAATACATTATTTGTATTGTATTGTGTTACAATATGATGCTAGGGAAGTAAACTGGGCTAGCGACAGTAGGAAGAAAACTTAATTTAAGTTAGTTCTTATCCAAATTTACAATGTAAACCTAGGACAGAAGATGCAAACAAAATACAAAAGGTGCAACAATACAGTATTTGTCATTATAATTATTGTTCCTGGCAAACAGCTTCTAGTTTCTCTTCCATATTACCTCAATGATGCTATGAATATGTTCTCATAACTAATATAAACCTTATATAAATATAAATATAGTATAAAATATATTATATATAGATAGATAAAATCATATTTTAAATGTCTTTCTGTAGCCCAGTTGAAAGAAAAATGTTCTTCTAATCTAATATGGCCCTAACTTCAATACTCCATAATTTTTTTTCTACACTCCATTTATTTTTTTAATAAATGCGTTCATCTTTCTTTTGATTTTGGCTGCTTTTGCATTCCCATCAAATTAAGAATTTTATTTCCCATATCACAGTAAAAGAGACTGGTTCAATTTCAGCACTTAGTATGAATTGCCTGAATCCACCAACACTCTTAAAAGAGATAGCTGAAGGAGATAAAATATCAAGCCATATATGTGATTTGCTTTCTAATATTAAAAAACCAAAATAAATCAGAAAATAAATTCTTGTGCCTAAATTAACTGTCAAGCCTGATTAAGATTGCAGTCTCCTAGGAGAAAAGTGCTGCTTAGAGTAACACAGTTCTATTCATGACACTAAATGTACTGAAGTGGCAATCAAACAAGAAGCCCTTGCCCAAAACTTTACAAAAATGGAATTAAAATATTAACAAAAAAAATAAAGCTTAACACCTCTTCCATCTTTCGACAACTGCACAATGTAAATACAAAGCCAGCTTTAGGGAGAAGACAACAACAAAAGAGCAAGTTAATTTGTCAATATGACACAACTATTGCTGCATTAGAGCTTGTTGGAGTATTACCAGGTGTAAAATTCTGATGATGTTTAGAAATTTTTAAAAATAATGTCTTGTCAAAAGAAAGTACATTTTCCGAATTAGAATGCAATATTTTTTTCCTAACCAAATAAAATCGCACCTGTTGCAATGTTTTAAAGCAATAGGTTACATTGAATTTATAGAGTACTGTGGGAACACTCTCTCAAGTAGTCACCATCTTTGGGTTTTTATTTCAGTCTGGTCATTCTTTCTTCATTTAAGATACATATACAGAGATGGAAAGAACAAAACTGCATAAATAAGCTCTGTGTATGAAACCTTGTACTATGAAGGATTTCTATAACTGCTGCTTTTGACAACTTCCACACTGAAAACTGAGTTTAGGTCCCTCCATGGACTCTTGGACTGACTGTTCAAATTTTAATCATAGGTAAAGTAGCCTTTCACAGACCTCCTGAGTCAGCCCCTGCCCAGTCAGAGAGTACGCAGAGGGTATCCAAATCAGTAATTCCCTAAGACCTCTTCTTTTGCCAGAAGAAAAATCATATTCCCATGTTACTTGGAAGTTTTCTTTCTCTGCCAAAGTTTTCCCCACCTCCCCCTAGGCCCTATCTAGACAATCCTCTCTCTCCCTCCCTCCCTCTCCTGTTCAATTTGGTCTTTTACTGCTGTCAGGCTTTCCTGACTCTTCAGGTTCCTCTGCAAAATTCAGCTGCTTCCTTCTCTCCCTCACACCAGTAAAATTTGCTGGCTTCTGATTTTATCAGCCAGCTACCTTCCCAAAATTAAAGTGGAGAGTGTAAGCAAACTTTGAGAAAAACTTGATCTGAAATGACCTCCCCCATATGACAGACAGTAGACGTTTTAATATGCAATAAGCAGCTGTGACAATTATGCTGATTTTGTGCTCATGTTCTACCTCAGTTTCCTGTTATATTTACCTTATAAGATTTCACAGACTTACTTGGCTCTGTACAAAAAGGTTCATACTTGAATGACAATTCCAAAGGCAAGAATCTAGGTGGATTAGTTTTGTGACTGTGTATGGTTTCATGGAAAACTAGGGGTGCAGGGAGCATTACAAGTTTTCGATGAGTAAAGTACTGAAAATTTTCTATAAATTTTGTAAATGCATGGTTTTTACCCATTGCCTTTACAGGCACGCAAGGTCACAGGTACTTGGATCATGGCCGTGCAACTGTAAACAGTATGTAAAGTTGGATAACAACTTATAATTTTTACATCAAATACAACTAGAAATGGTGCTAAGAAATGCATTCAGTTGAACTTCTCTCAATCTGCACTAACTTAAACCAGATTTACATATTTGGGGCTATTTTGGCTACAGTTCTGACTTGCAATTCCAAACATCTGCTGCTTTGCTTGAAGTTCTTTGCACATTATCTGATGTAGACTGAAATGTCAGCTTTAGTAATAAGACATCCAAAGTTTGTCTCCCAAGGCTCAATTTTAGATTGAGCAAGCTCTCCAACCACTCAAGTCTCCAGTGAAGATACTGTCCCACTAACCATGCAGTCAAGTCTCCTCTAATATCTCCTGTTGTCTTGCACAGCCTGTATATCTTGCTACTGTCTCCTTTTGCTAAGGTATATATGAAAATTATTATCCCTAAACCTCAGCAAAGTTGTCTGCAGTCATAAGGGTGAATTTAATAAAAGCCATAGTTCCTCTCCATTGCAGACTGTCTCCAATTCTTGAATTCTGCTTAAACTTCTACTCTAATCCATTCATCTCCAGCAGCAGAAAATGGAATGAAACCTTTATTACTTTATTAGACCCTTAGCAGTAAATGAAACCACAAAACCCCCAAAATTCTCAATGGTAAAGACTAAATTTTTATTATCTAATTAGCTATTAAACGTCACTGCAAAACTATGTGTTCCTTAAGAACATTTTTAGAGCCTGCTTCTTGGGAAAACTGATTTAACCTCAAATGTATAGCAACACGCAGAAAGATGCGCAATATAGAATTGTTTAAACATTTTCTGTCTTGAGAAAAGAAAGGAATAATCCTTAGACACTTTAAAAACTCATTGTACTGTTTATGCAGGTGCACAATGTATTTAAGGATTGGGTCATCTCCTCATCAATGTTTATTGGGTATTTTTTCAAAAACCTTCTATGACACTAGTTTCAGCCACATTGAGGTTTTTACAATCAATTCAGTCAAAAGTGGAACTGAAATAAAATTAACTTAAGATTTCAGTATAGACACAATTTTATATGAGTCCAGGTGCTTTCTTTTTCCAAAGTCTGATATTGTCTAGAATGGAAATATTTAAATCATATGAGTATTACCCACATAAGCAGATAGAAAGGCAAATTCCATTTTGTAAATTTAAATTCAAATATTTTTTCTCTGCAAAGAAAACTTAGAGATTACCACACAAGTCTGTAGCTTGAGAAATAAGTAACCTAAGTACTAGGCCCTTCTGAAGATGTGATTTTAGTCTATAGTTTCAAAGCTGTATTAGTCCTTTGTGTCATTTTGTATAGGAAGGTGATGAGAGTGGCTCCCACTCAGGTTCATTTTAGAGGGAAATTTAGTTACTAGTGCATGCTATATATGAAAATATTTGAGACATAGAAAGTGTATTCATCAAACAACCACTGATAATATCAAAATCTCATCATATCAACATACAAAATGCCTGCTCTAACTGCAAGCTCATACGTACTTCTTACAGTCTATAAAACAACTGTTATATTTAAAGTTGGGTACTTCATATTAATATGCTTACTTAAAATTACTTTGCATCTTGGCTTTGAAATTCAGTTACAGTATTTCTGAGTTACAGTCCCAGATAATGTTTATGGATTACATTTTGTCAGTGATATTTATAACTACACTATCCTTAAACAACATCATCTCAAAAGAGCAAAGCAGACATCACAGTAAGCCTTAATATTTAAAGTGCACAGAAATAAAACACCCAAAACTCAATGAGTCATAATTCCATGAAATATGAGGGGTCACTTATCTCTCAGTGACTTGTTTTTCAGCAAATGATTCATGACAGCATTATTCTGAAGAGTGCTTTTGACAGAAGATCCAGGTAAAATTTCCAAACTACATGGGCAAACACAATGGCACCTACAATGACTCTTGCTCTTTTTCTTCTGCTGTCAAGCAACACTTTAAAGATAGCAAGGTCTACATCTCACTGTCAATACTCTTTAATGTTGCTAATGTACTTACACTGATATTCAAAAGCAATCTGTGTATCATAGAACCATAGAATGGTTTAGGTTGGAAGGGAACTCAAAAATCATCTAGTTCCAACCCCTGCCATGATCAGGGACACCTCCCACTAGAGCAGGTTGTTCAGAGCCTTGAATACCTCCAGGGATGGAGCATCCACAACTTTCCTGGGCAACCTGTTCCATTAAATCACTGCAGCCCAACCAAGTAAGTTGAACAACTCAAAGAAGTTTGTGGATCAGATAGATGAAGAGTTTTACTAAAGCCCATTTAGATCAGTTGTTACAAGCAGCATAACAAATAACCTATACAATGACCTCAAATGTGGTCATTCAACAGATTAGACAAGAATATCATCTCAGCCCTGGTCAAGGGGTCTGTCTGTACATATCAGTGTCATGAATATGGAGTACAGCTCCCTCTGTGGGACAAGGTGCTTTTGTGGGTTTATGTTTAGGCTGACATAGTTTAACCTCAGAATTTCATCTGAAATGTAATAATAAGAGTTAGGGGCATCTATAGGTAACTTCCTTCTTCAGCCTTCTTCGTGATGATTCTATCAATTATATGCATGAACACAAAAGAGTAGCTCCCAAACCAATCTCCCAGTCCCCCGAGGTGTTATATATTTACTCCTTTGTTCAAACAAACAAATTCATATCTTCAGAATAAGTTTTAGATTTTTTTAAAGGCATCTCTGTTAGCACTGGATTATTTAAAATGTCAGACCCTACAAAGAGAGAACAGTCGAATCTGAAAATCTGGCAAATTTATGGTTGGGAAATTTCTTTCCTGGCAGTAGTAGCTGATATTTCTCTTGCTGCAGGACCAGGGAAAACTCAATATTTTTATTGCTTTTGGCTCACATTTACTGGACTATGACTATATACGTTCAAATGCAAGCTGGTTGTTTGCTCAGGGTAGACTAAGTACATGCATAAATTTGATCCAAATATTTGCAATTATGCTTATCAATAATTCCAAGTTTAAATAAATAAGAGAAAAGATGGCATAAATCCGTGAAATATAATAAGCTTAATCTTATAGTATCTCATACACTATCCACAGTCTAATTTTCAAAAAAGAAAAAGGAATTTTTTTCTCCTGTATGCTCCTTTAGTCCCTTACCCTTTGAAGTTCTGTAAAAATTAACCTTGTAGCATAATAATATCAGTTATTTTTATCTACAACAGTGATTCCAAATATGAAGATACAGGGTTGAGAAGTCCTCTCAAGTACAGCTGGAACATCACTAGATCAAGGGGAGCTCTCTCCATCAGTGTGGGATCAGGTTGGAAGCAGTCTTTTGCATGTACTGGCCTAAACTATCTATTGGTGCAGAAATTCCACTGTTTTTTTAACAAGTTCCAGTTTCCATATCAGAGACAGCAACTTTGAACAGAAGCAGGAGCTAAGTTAAGTGAATGAGTATGTATTATTTCAGCTATGCTGCCAAAACACGTTACATCTGCTTCTGTCTGTTTGCACCTCTCAACTACTCTCGTTGAAACTGGCTTCTGGAGCTGAGAGTCAATGGACCACTCATCAGCTTCTCAGATGGAACAAAACCCTATCTCAAATCAGGGAGAATGTTGCAACCAATTGATTTTTTTTAAACCCAATCAAGTGCTTGGTAGTCTAGAAAACAGACTTCATAGATCAAGAGTATTCGATTAGGATTACATTCTCCCAATGCAATATGGTTTATATCTGCAAGCACAGAAGCTAATATAGGCAACTCAGTGGTAGGCTGAAAAATTAAGAGGGTTTTAGAAGGTAATTATACTTATTTCTCCCTTTGTAAAGCACAAAGTAATCAAGAATGCACAAATTGTACTTTTGAAAATATTACATGTCAGACTTGCTAGAGGCTTCTGCTGCTGTAGAATTATTTATTTGTTCATTTAAGGCAAATATCAATTGCAGAATGTCTGCTTGTTTTCAACTTTGTTTTATAGCCAAGTTATGTATACTGAATTACAAAAGATTAGACAAAACTGTGGAGCCTGAGGAGTGAGCGAGCATAAACTAATACTTAACTTCAATGTTAAACTTAAGGTTTACCAAAATATCTGCATTACCCAAAATCAGGATGCCTGATACTCTCCAAGTATACTGGAGAGTTTTCAGAGAAAAAAATATCATTTATGCAGTTTTGGACCACAACTTAGTAAAGTTTTATCTTCTAACTGAGGCTTCCATCTTTTGGAATAATATAAATAGTTAAGTATAGCAGGAGACCAGGATAAGAAATAAATTCAAATAATTAGGTTACCTCTTCTTCAATTTCCTTCTTAATTATACAAACAGCTTTTCTTACCTTCTTTTGAAGAAAATCCAACACGATCCTTGGGAGGAAACTTGTGAAGGATGGAATATGTTTCGGTTGTCCTCATCTCTCCTCACCTGTAGGTATCTCACCTACAGATGTGAGATAAGATACTCTTTCAGATACCATAAAGTCAATGAATCTTAAAATACCAGTATGGACATTATTAGAACAATAGTTCCTTCAGGCTATTTTAAAGAAAACCTTGTGGTGAGTCACAACTATGCTACAACTTAGATGGCCAGTTCCATGAAAAGAGAAGCCAAAGAACGCACCAAAAAAAAAAAAAAAGTTGTTTTGATTTTGACAATTATAATACACCTGCTGCAGAATTAGTTCTGCTCTTTCCATGTTTGTATGTGTACATATTTTACTAATCTTTACATATAAAGCAAACATATTCCATTTCTTCATCAAAGACAGATATTCAGTGCAGAATTTAAATGGAATGGGAAGCACAGAAGTATTGCAAGAGGATTTGTTTTAGAAAAGAGAATCTTGGATACTTTTTACTTTTATAGATATGTCCTACTTTGGTATCTCTAAATATTCACATAATATATCACATAAATATTATCAGGATTCAACTAGATGCAGGGCTGAAAAATAATATCCTTCATTAGGGGAGGAAGTCTTAAAAGTATATTTCATGCTTAATTTTGAATTTAAAAATTACATGAGGTGTTTTCCCAACTTGCTTGGAAAAGCATCTGCACACTTTGAACATATATTTCTATTCATATTTTTGGTCATATTACGATACTTTTGTCTTTATCAGTCAGAAGTTTTCCAGATTTTCCCATGTTTCTCCAGATCTCTGTAATGCTGCTTAAAAATTGGTGTCAGGGAGCCCAATTTCAAGATTTTTGTTACTGAAGGAAATTTCAAAGAGATTACGTATCAGAATGAGTGGTTGGACTGCTTCAGGTCCTGTAGAATTCTTAAATGGGCACCACCTCAACCTGCCAGTTTGTTCCTGTTCCTATTGCCAGTTTTCTCTGACATTCAGTTTATTCAACGTGCAATTCATTTTGAGGTGCAGCCTCTGATGGATTGCCCTTGGGGAGGAGTTCCATCAAACTCAAGTTCCTCCACAAATGGATGCCAAAAAATCACGTAATTTTTTTGTTACAGACTGATGTTCTCTGAACTCCTCTTTTGGTCCCTAAAGGCTTTCTTAAAAGCAACTTGCTTCTGCTGCATCTATAAAAGGGATTCATTACTACTTTTTATGCTTTTCCTAACTGCCACACCTCATTATATATTTACATTTCATCTGTCAAGCTTCATGCTATTTTCTGCTTTCTTCATTTGGACATAACTTTAGCTTTTTGAGGGGTTCCTTTTTAATTCTGTTATTTCCATTGTTTAGCCACGTTGGTTCATTTTGAACCCTCTAAAGGCCCCACTTTCCTATCAATTATATTAGTATGACTGGAAGAAATTTGTACGAGCTAAATATTAGTACATGCTGTGAATGTTAATCCATTGTTATACATTTAACATAAATGTGTTCTGTTTCCTTGAAGTCATGCGCTCAGACACTTGAAACTAAATTCCAACAAGTAATGATGTTTCACTGTCAAAGAGGAGTCACAGTGTTTACACTCCAGTGTAAACATGCTTAAAAATAAATTTTCTTATGAGCCACAAGTCTTTATATACCTAAAAAATAAGAGTTTCATCCAAGTAATGCAATGTTGTTTGAGAGATTACTTTTCAGCAAATATTTCTCTTCACAGCATGGAGAGCCTAAGTAAGTGTGGCCTAAAATACAGCCAGAGTATAAATACTGCAAAAGCCTGAAGAGCTGGAGGTATTTATCGAGAGGCAGGTGGACATGAGCTAAGATAAGTAAATAAAAAGAGATAAGTAAACAGATAAGTAAACAAAGAGAGACAGACAATATATTTTACCTTTCATGCCTCCTTTTCTTGTGCGTCACTGAAGTGATGAAGAGAACTGCAAAGAACCCAGATATTTATATTTAACTGGTCTTTTGCAGGATTTTAAATCTGAACTGGGTTAGATATTAATTGAGCAGCACAAAGGAGGGGCTGGCCAAGGAAACACTCTCCCCTCTCTTATATACAGCCTTAATCGGAGTTACCACTGGTTTATTACACATAGATTCAAGCATTGGAAGCAGATTTTCAAATTTATGCAGCAAGTCATAAATTTTCTGTCATTTATTCCACCAATATCTAGTAGTCAAAGCCCAAATTTCTCTCTTTCTTGGAATATTCCAGTTATATCCAAGTATTGATGAAATCCTACTTTATATGGTAATAACTAACAAGGAATATATACATGTGGACATCCCTACATTATGAAAAGCATGTTTTGGTTATGAGCATACCTCAGAAGTTCTCCATGCTCCAGAAGTTCTCAAAACATTTATTGAAAGGATTTGTTTTTGTAGTACTCACCAGACAGATCACAGGGGCACAGTCTGGATGGTATGGCTTTTATTATGAAGAAACCTTAAAAAAATTTAAGAACAACATTATCACATTTGTTTTGTTAAAGACTGGATAAGTGAGGAATTTATTTTTTTCCTTCAGACTAGAAAATTATAAATAGGAAAGCAAAAAGTTTAACCTAAAGTAATAGCCACTAAAATGCAATTTAAAGTCAAATTACAATGACAGGGGAAAATAAAAGTGATTCTATTGGCAAAGTCATGGTGTTAAATTGCCTACAGCAGCTGCTACCACTTTGAAATACTTTTATTTTTCATTAAATGAGGACTGGAGGAATTATGCATGGATTTTAAAACTAAGTTCAACATGTCATCAAATCCTGTAAAAACAATTTAAGTTTTAACTCTCCTGATTTAGCCTTGTTTACTCTTTTGATTTAATAACATTTGTCCTTGCCTTAGATATGCAAAAGTAAATTGGTCTGAAAGAACCATATTTGTAGTTGAGACTACTATTCTAGGAAAGAGCTCTGGTGACTTCTCCACTCAACATGATCCCCGCACCTCCTGCCCCTCCAATTGTTCACTTTGTTGCAACCAATTGTTGCCTGGTCTGCCTTACTCAGTCTCAAAAACATTATCAGTAGGCATATCCAAACAGGTGAAGGAAGCTGGGTAGCCTTTAGTTTCTGAAGCTTTGCCCCACTCTTCCTCAGAATTGTGCCACTGTTACACAAGCAACATGTGAGAACCTGAGAAAGTGTTAACGTTGGCCATTCATAGTAAAGATAAAAGTCATAAAGCACTGAATAGTTTGTGTTGGAAGGGATCTTTAAAGGGCATTTAGTCCAACCCCTGAGTCATGAGCAGGAACATCTTCAACTAGATCAGGTTGCTCAGAGCCCCATTCAGCCTGGCCTTGGATATTTCCAGCAATGGGGTGTCTACCGCCTCTCTGAGCAACCTGAGCCAGTGTTTCACCACCCTCAGCATAGAAAATGGCTTCCTTATATCTAGTCCAAATCTATCCTCTTTTAGTTTAAAACCTTTACCCCTTGTTCTATTGCAACAGGCCCTGCTAAAAAGTTTATTCCCTGTAGACCCTTTAGGCACTGTAACACTGCTATAAGGTCTCCCTGGACCCTTCTCTTCTCCAGGCTGAACACCTCCAGCTCCCTCAGCCTGTCCTCACAGCAGAGGGGCTCCAGCCCTCTGATCATTTTTGTGGCCTCCTCTGGACCCATTCCAACAGGTCCCTGTCTTTCCTAGTCCCTCTGACATTTTTTTCTTCTATATTCCTAGGTAGTATTCTGACAGCTTCTTTTTGTGTTTTATTTACTGATAGAGAAATACTCCTAGGAATGTTAGGTGCAACAAGCTGGGAATAAATAGATTTAGAAACAATAGGTAAGATTCTGTTTCTCACTGAAGAGCTTCCTGATTTTTTTGTGAGCATTAATGTTAGCCTGACCAGAGCAGATATTTGAAATTTGCACACACTAAGGTCAGGACTATACCCTTTCCCATGATGATGGTATCTGCTTACGCCTCTTTGGAATACTGAATTTCACCCCTGTAACACAGCAGAGACTGATGGCTGTGCCCAAAACACAGCACCTTTGCAGAGGGACCACTCCAGTCCTTGCAGGATGTGTCCTGCTGGGGGTTTGGCAGCGGCTGCCTCCTCGTCCTGGTGTTTCCATGTCCCACTGCTGTAGGGGACACACCAAAGTTTTCCAAAAGGTAATGATGCAAGGAAAAGCTTTCCAGTGTAAATTCCATGAAATTTATGTCTTTTTCTTTCATTTTCAGGAAAAAAAATGTTCCAGGCCAACCAAATATTGATTTTTAAATGTTTTCTTAGTCAAAGAACTGCTATATCAATTATTTCTTTAACCTTATTTGTTAGGCACCATTTACCTTTTGCTACACCTGATGTGGGAGTTTCATAAACAATTCTGCTTCATATTCAGCATGCTCCATTCAGACAGAGTTTTGATCACATGAAGTCACATCATGCAAGCACCTTTGTCAGAAAAATATTTAAGTATTTTCCTGTTGTTTCTGCCTCAGTAACATGATTTTAATTTGTGTAATATTGTGAAAATGAACAGGGAAAAATCAAGTCCATCAGGCAGCTTCATGCTGACACATACATACATTAGGCAAAAGCAGAGTCAGATATTTTAGATGGCCGCCTGTTTCAAAAGACTACACAGAGCTACTCAACTGATATTGGGCAATTATGGGATAATCTCCTAGTTGCTCATAGCTAAATAATAAATAAAACCCTAGAAGTTTAAAAGAAAAAAATAAAGAAAACCTGACATAGGTTATTACTGTACTCAGTCTTATGCTTTTTTAAGAGCTCCATCTAATGGCTTTTTAATGTGTGAGGAAGGCACGAAGGCAGTGATGAAGTTACTGCAAAGGGGCTGCTCTCACGTGGGGGGCAGATGTAGATTCTTGGGCACAGACATAACAAGAAGACATTTGTATTTCCCTCAGCTGCCCTGCAGACACAGTACCTTAAACAGTACCTCCCCATATCACTTCAGGTTTTTATTTGCATTATTCAAGATGGCTTGCTGAAGCAAAAATTCGTATTTCATAGGCATACCTGTGGGCGAGCAAAGCTTTTCACTGACACACATCTCCAAAGCTATTTCTTGGATGGATAGTCAAAATAATACTTCTCTCTAGCCTTTTTGCCCCCAAGCATGTTACAATACTATACTGACTCAGAACGCCCCTCAGGTAAAAATGCAGCCACCTTTTAATTTTTTTTATAAACAGAAAGATAAGCCTCTGGCCTATTTCTTCTACAATGGCTTAATTTTATGGAAATCATCTACTCCAACTGAAAGACCTGTGGCTGCATTTTCAAAGCTGCCAGGAGGCAGAGTCACAGAAATATTCACCCTGTCTCAGGTGTGAACACTTAAATGGGCATGTGTTTATATCCCTGTTTTTTACTACACACATCTAAGCATTCCAAGTTACTGTTTAAATACTATTAGAAGTTTGGCCTTTAGACATTACTCAGGTTGATAACTAGCTCCTCATTTAGACACGTAAAAAGCAAGCTACCCCAAAATTGGTACAACTTGGATGAAATGTATTTTATTTTAAATCTGGGTTCTTGGGCATACATCTGCCCAGCAGTAAAACGAGCTACAATCCACGCATGAGGAAATACAGGTCTCAGTTCCTGATGAGTTTATAAGATTGTTCCCTTTTCCCCTTGATGCATTTACCCAAAACTCTAGCATGACAAAATTTAGAATCACTCTTAGCTTTGAAAAAGGCTTTTTATCACTGTGTCTACACTGATACATATATATTGTTTATAAAATTTGCACTTTGAAAATAAGTTACGCTAGAATGCTCATAATAGTGTCACTATCATGCAAACATACCTGAAGTTGAAAAATACTAGAAAATGTACAGTATTTAAATTAAGTACACATAAACGCTATTGCATTTCTAAAAATTGGTACATTGTTATCTGCACAGTATCTCTATACTTTTTAAATTGCAAGGAAAGGAACAACTGGAAGATTAGAGGTATGCAGCCTGCTCATAGATGAAGCATACAGACAATGGACAGCTGTAGCTACAGGCAAAAACTTCCTTATTAATGTGATAAAGGTGGCACATGTCAGTCTACATTTCTATAGATGTCCTAATTATTACCAGCTCCTGATCTGCTCCTTGGAGATATGCATCAGTATCTTTCCCTACTTAATAACTTAAATTATTTAAGGTAATCTTGATTTAGCACTGTGTCCTGGTGACTTATTTTTTAATTTATTCACAGCTAAATGATGGGTTTAAATGTTTTGATAATTACTAATTTCAAATAACTTCACATTTTTGACAGAAATTTCAAAGTTGCAGATTTTAACTGTAAAAGCATTTATTAATTTCTTCAGAGGACATCTTGACCTGGGTAAACTCAAAAAGTGTAACTGCAAAATTTTGTAAAGAACATGGCTGAGCTGCATTTAGTACTGGGAAAACTATGGGAAAACAGGATAACCTAGAATAGTTAGAAGGTATGTCAGTGTTTTGGTACAAAATAAATGAAGTTTTAGATAAAAGTAACTATTATTCATTGCATCTGTGTTTTAGGAATATTCATATTAAGTCCTATGCCATTCTGGTTTCTTGTGACTACAAAACATATATGCAAATGCATGCATAGGGCAACCCTTTTGAAACTTTGGACTATATTTACTTACATTAATGTTAGTGAGTAGTGGATTGGAGACCTATAAAAGAGATGGGGAGGGACTCTTGAATCAGGGAGTGGATCAACATGAGGAGGAGCAATGGTTTTTAAACTGAAAGAGGGGAGATTTAGATTAGATATTAGGAAGAAATTCTTTCCTGTGAGGTTGGTGAGACACTGGCCCAGGTTGCCCAGAGAAGCTGTGGCTGCCCCATCCCTGGAGTTGTTCAAGGCCAGACTGGATGGGGCTTGGAGCAACCTGGTCTGGTGGGAGGTGTCCCTGCCCAGGGCAGGGGGTTGGAACTGGATGGTCTTTCAAGGTCTCTTCCAAATCTAACCATCCTATGATTCTAGTCTATTCTATAGAGAAGCAGAATTCAACAAAAGAATATTTTGTCATCTTCAGATAACAGCTCAGAGTATTGTGGAGACACCCCATGATCCTCCCAAATGTAAGCCATGAAAACAAACCAATAGTCTGCTAAGACTAAATCTTTACCCTTTCAGTCCTCAGAAGCCCATAAGTAAAAGCCTTTGCTGCCTGTGATTGGTCTTATGGACTTCTTTTAATTGATTCCAGTTGGAGATTTGCCTGAATCAAGACCATGGGAAAAATAATATTATAATGCCTAAATATTACACAGAACTCATTAAGCAAATGTCCTGAGCAGGGCCCTATCAGGAAGACTGTGTAGTCTGTCCAGAGGGCTGTGCTGTGTGATAAAAGCTGAATGAAGCTGATAAATTGCAATTTCACCATTTCATTGTTTGGAGTGGAGCAGGCAGAGCGACTTAATTAGTTACTAAATTGCACTTTATCAGTTTTTAAAAACTGAACAACCAAACATTAGGGCAAATGCCAACTCTTGAACTGCAAATTAGTGTAAAATAACGTATTTTGAAGTCTTTCAAGCTATATTTATTGGGGATTTTGTTCTATTTACTGCCCTCTGTCACAATGTATTTGCTTTTTCATTACAGCACTATCTGACAAAAGATCATATTTATGAAGTCCATGTAATGCTCTGTCCTCCTCTGAACTCACAAAAATCAAACGTGAAGCTGCAATGTGCACAAAGAAATTAATGGAGTTCACAGAAACTTACTTTTCAACCATTTCCAGCTGAAGTCATGAGGAAAACTGCTTTATTATCCCATTCCTCCTTAACATTCATTAAGCATTTTTCTTCTTTGAATTTAGTGTTGTCATTTGGCTTCTAGAAAAGTACTACAGAAAACATTTTTCACCCTCTTTAGAGAACATATAGTATACTTGGCTGAAAAAAAAAAGAAAAAAAAACTGTAATAAATATTCAACACTAGATTATTGTTTATGATTCTGAGTAGATCTATAAAGTTAAAGAAAAATTAACATTTTCTTTTTGACCTATTTTATATTGCCATGGATAAGAAATTATACTCTGCTAATTTTTTTCATCAAAGTCTGGTTTCTTTTTCTGTTATCTGTGTAAACAGAAATAAGAATTTCCCTGCATGATAACAACTTATTCTTATAAAAACTGATTGTTCCAAACAAACCTCAAAGAAATATTTTACCAAATAATTTGATGATAGGATTTAGTTCTTTCTCCTGAAAACATATCTTGCTAAAGTAGTACAGGAAAAGTTAACTTGTAATGTTGGTAAATAACTAATACACTTGCACAACGATCCCATTGAAATAAGCATTATAGTGCCTATGGGTATATTCTTTCCCTGTTGTTATAAGAAAAAACAACAAAGGAAAAGATAATATGGGCTGTGTCAATAGAAAACAAAGTTTGTCTGCAATTTAGACCAAATGAGCTCTCTCCACATCTTGACTGTTTTATGCTCTTTGTCTCAGAAGAGGGACAGACTTTCATTTAGATTCCACTTTCATGTTCTGAATAAAGAAAATCAAAATAAATGAAAGCATACATTACTACATTAACAACATAACTGTCTCCAAACAATGTATTCTCCAGCTGTTAACATGTTAAGTTTTCATACATAAATAACAGCTCCATACAGCTAGTCAGGAATGCAGTGATGGGTTGGATTGTTCTGAAATGAAAGCCATGCCTTTTATTGTGCAAATTACTTATCTCACAGATTTTACAGTTTTTACAACAATTTACTGATAAGATGATAGCTGTAGACTTATAATGTATGGTTTTAATAAAAATAAAAAGTGGAACATCTAGAACCATACTCAGCCTTCTAACGCATCTATATGCCTAAGGTCACCCTCTGTCTACTACTTGAAAGTGGAAAAAAAAGGATAAAATACACCATCCCTGTGTCCACTGATTAAAAACATGGCATTGAGGAAACCATCAAGTTCAGCTTTTGAACACAGCATTTTCTTAAAATAGCTAATAAGATCTCTGTGTCAAAATAGCAAGCATAATAGTTTTGCCTGAGGCTGGATTTATCTTTCCAGGAGGAACGTATCCCGTGCTTAATGAAACAAGTGACGCACAGGGGAAATAAAAGCTGAATATCAGAACTGCTATTACACGTGGTCACTCAAGACACCAGCAGAAAAAATTAAATAAAGTTTTACAGGTGTTCTTTTTCCTATTTCTTTTCCTGGTAAAAAAAAAAAAATATTAAAAGGCGTAATAAAAAAGAAAATATTCACAGTTATTTTCCTGTTTTAACTACGCATAGCATAATGCACTTAAAGAAAACCCCTCCATGTAACTGCCAGAGAAATCCTGCCTCTGAGCAATAGTGCCACCCATAACTTCAGGTGTTAGTTTAAGACAATGTGAATATCCCTTAAAAGTCACTGCACGTTTTGAAAAATGTCACTGCATATCTGTGCCTCACTGAGCATTGTATCAGTCCTGTCCCAGAAGGTATGACTTTAGGGGCAACATAACTGGAAATATTCAGAATCTGCCACTTTTCCTCAAAATCTCCAAAGAAAAGATAGCTCTGCTTTTGTTTTGCATAAAATGAAGAAAAAATTCCCAAGTTTCAATCAGTTATTTGGAATATATCACTATATTTAGGGCAAAAAATGGAAATATTCACAGTTGGTAAAATTTTCTATCTAAATAAGCCTCCTTTTATGAATGCTTGATCTGTTTGATTTAGCACCAGCTGCTACAAAATGAAAGTAAGACCAGCCTTCTGCAATTTCTGTAAATGCTTCAACCAGCAAAGGTTAAGTATCTGTATATCTAAATCAAAATCAGTTCAAATTACACAGAGCAATATTACAGAATACTCTTTCAAAATTCCAATATCAATATAATATTTCAAAATAAATTAGTTTTAATCTATGTTGGGCATGTTGCAAAAGTTGCCATTATTGTACATGTAAAGAAAGAAATCCAAACTTGCATGCTGAATTCCTCTTTCTAGAAGTACTTCTGTACTTACCCACTGACAGAAGAAAAACTCTGTGTTTTATGTGACCCATCACAAGTCAGTCCTGCAGATTCAATCACACCCCGCAGACTGATTCTCCATGTCACTGAGGGATAGATTGTGAAACCTGTATTTTCTCTGCTAAGCAATAGGCTGCATCAAAAGACAATGATTTAGTTTCCTCACTGTCTGAAGAAATCGTGAGTTTAAAAAAAATAATAAAGATTACTTTAACAAAGATAACCTCATCAAGCAAATTCTTACAATGAATTGTTTTCTCTACTACAGAAGAAAAGTAAGGGTTTCTAGTTCTTATACTAGTTCTATTATACTAGTGTTCTTCAAGCACTACAATGTCTCAGCTGACAGTGGCACTAGAAACCATCCATTTAATCAGGATAAGATTTGCAAATACAAGATAGAAGAGATGAGCCTTCAGTTAATTAACAATTTTTAAAGTTCCCAGTGAACAAATTAATGCTTCTCAAGCACATCGCAATGCTTTATTTCCTGTAAAATGGCAGAAGCCATTTGAGAATTAAACACATCTCATTTTCACCTGTAATTTAAACAAAAGCAAGGAAAAAAAGTATGAAAAGGTCATCCCAAGAGATGACAGTTGAAGTGTAAGATGTCTGTTCAGTGGCACCAGTGGAAGATTAGTGGTTATATATAAGAAATAAATGTCACCCAAGGAAAATTAAGGACATTAAATGCAAATTTAAAACATTTAAACTTAGAACAGGTTCCTGCACAAACTCTAAAAGAAATCTGAGAATACATTTGTTGCTAACTATAAGCCTCTTGTGTATCATTTTACTGCTTAACAATAATTAATGCAGATACTGGAATCTTCAGTTTTTCTCAAAAAAGAATCCAAACTATTTTAAGGATAAAACTTTCATAATGAAGAGCAAATATATCATTTCAGAATTTCTATGTAGGCAAAATTTCCAGACCAAAAAACATTAACTCTGAAGAATTTATCCTTGTGGTTTGGTGGGGCCAAGGGAGCCAAAATCAACATTTCCTGGAGTCCTTTCTCAATAATAGGTGGACACAGGCTATTTTCCTCTAGCAGTTGGCCACTTACATATATTGCTAATACTAGATAACACAATAATGCAGTTTCTAAACGACATTCAGAAACAGAGAGCTTTGTAACTTTTGTCAAATGGGGGCAGGAAAATTAAAGTTGTATGTATTTTTATAGAGAAACTGTAAAAGGAGTGCATATGAAATGTTCAGTATATGCTGATGACACTATTTAATTGCAGGAGAAATTTTTGGAGTCTGGCCATTGAGAATGTCTTAGAATGAATTACTTCCATTAATCAGTTGTAAGAATTGGTATGTGAGTTACTATGGAAGCTTAATATGCTTCTCTATTTTTAGTATTTTCCCACCAAATCTAAGAATATCTATCCTCTTCTGTTGTATGCAGCAAATTAAAGGCATTTTCCTTTTTAATGCCAGATTTGGCATGAAATTTTTAAGGCAACCATGACAACCCTGTCAGTAGTAATACTCAAATGAGTGACAATGAGGACAATATGTAAGTGTTGGAATGTGAACGTTCGAGGGCGTAGCATGTTCTGACCCAATATAACTTTGATGAGCACTCGCTGACTTATGCCTTCTTTCATTTATGATAAAAGTCCTCATTCCCAGAGGTGCTCCATGTAATCGAGCTCAAGTGGGATGAGTCAGTGATATGCACAGCAGCTATTCAAAACTATTTAGATAAGAAAGAACACACTGCCATAAGCCAGACAGTTATTTTATTCACACTCCTAACAAAAGTCATTATGGACTGAGGAATTTGATGCAGTAATAACTGTCGTATTTGAGGAAATTCAGACCAGCAAGCAGTTTTTCTAAAATATAATGTGCTCCATCAGATCTATACTAAATAGTCATGCTTCCAAGTCTCAGAAGAATAAATATTTAAAGGAGATTACAATTAATGTTTGCATAGGTTCAAGCTGGAAAGGACACAACAAAGATTCTTTTTCAGCTTTTACCATTTTTACTTTTGACCATCACTTTGAAATGCAAGTTTTCAGAATCACCATGGGATAATGACACAAATCAACAGAATTCTATGATATTTCAAAGAAATTTCTAATTTTCCTTTAAATGAGTCATAGGGCAAATGTGTCCTTCTTAATATTTTTCATTCAAACTCATTCAGCCACTTCTAAACCAGTGGCAACACATCAGTTAAATCTAATTGTTTTTTAATGTGGAAATAGCAAGTCCAACCTCTATGAATAGAGGAACTGTAGTTTCATGCTGCCAATGTAATAGAACTGGATGGTCTAATATAAAAGAAGTCAATATTCTACAAGAGAGCAGAAAGGCCTAATTTCTTACTTTTCATAAGGGAAACCCAAAGCTTTAGAATGTAATGATGATATTTCTGGGTCAAGAAAAGATTATGGCCATGCTTTTATGAATATTTTTTCATCATGCTTTACTAGCTGATGTTTGATCACGGGGTTACATGACTTTTGGTACATTCATAGCATAGGCAGAGACTAAAATAAGAAATTCTGAGCCACCATTGTATTCCTACAACCTATTTCTTCTTATGAAAATAGAAAATTTGTTAGGAATTTTCAGAGAGAAAATCACAGAATTTCATCTGCAGTGTGTATTCAGGGTACTGTATACAGGGCTGATATTTTGCTCACATTTTAGAGAATGTTCTTAAATTATTTCCAGCGATTTTTTATGTCATCCTGCAACTGAATGCAAGCCACTCCTTCAGAGAAAGCCTTGGGAGTTCAGATTACAGTTCCTTCATACCATAAATAAAAAGGACAAAAAAAAAAGATTCAAAAACCTGACCATTACTGTAGTCAAAGGGGTTTCTACAGCTTTTGTTTGACTGGTCTTCAAGCCGTTCTTTCAGCTAAAATTACATCATTGCTAGACTAATTTGAAGACTTCCCTCTCTTCTTCCTTCTGCTTTCACCTGATAAAAGCACTAAGGCCAGTAAGCAAGATGAGTCAGAGGAGTTTTCTGCTTTCTTTTTCCAAGAGTGATTTTCTGAGGGAGTGCGCATTTATAAGAAAGGGAGAAATGACCCCAGAAAAGTAGGAGGAGGATAAAAGGGAGTAAGCTGCATCAAAATGGCATCACAAAATATCAACTGTAAAAAAGATTTTGCCAAAGAAAGTGAGATGTGGATGATGTCATCTAGGCTTATTTATACATAACAAAGTCCATAAATATGCAGTTCAAATCTTGTATTTAGTTGCAAAATGTGGAACTCCCATGTGAATCCAATATAACAGAATGGGTGAGGGGCCAAATCTACCAATGGAGGAAGACATGCAAGTTTTATTTCTCTAGCAAACTCCATTGAAGTATATTTAAAAAAAAAACCCAAAAAAAACGAGTGCTTACCAATATTCATGTCTCTTCATTACTTGAAACTGAAGACAGTCAGTACTCCAGGCAGCACACCATGGCACAGAGTTCCTCCAGCAACTACAGCTGTGGTAACTGGAACCAGAAGAAATACAGGCATGTAAAAACAACACAACACAGCCCAGTGTAAGGTTGCATTTGGTTAATTAGCCCCCCAAAGAGGGCAGTTCTCTGTTGAATGCTTCAGTATGTTATTTTTTTTTTCTTTTTTAAATCCTATTCATCTGTTTAAGACTGTTAATTACTTTCTCACATTTAGTTCATAGCACAGGTCAAATGATTCACCCTTTTACTGCAAGCAAGTCCGAGCAGGCCAGGCAAGATGGTACACTGGAAAGGAGGCCTCAATATAAGAAGGGGTCTGGAGCTGTCAATATAAGGACATGGACCTGACGGAGCAGGTCCATAGGAGGGCCACAAAAATGCTCAGGGGGTTGGAGCACCTCTGCTAAGAGGACAGACTGAGGGAGCTGGGGTTGTTCAGCCTGGAGAAGAGGAGGCTCCGGGGAGACCTAATAGCGGTCTTCCAGTACCTGAGGGGGCTACAGAAAGGCTGAGGAGAGTCTGTTTACAAAGGCCTGCAGGGACAGGACGAGGGGCAATGGGTTTAAACTGAAGAAAAGCAGATTTAGATTGGATATTAGGAATAAGTTGTTTCCAATGAGGGTGGTGGAGCACTGGAAGAGGTTGCCCAGGGAGGTTGTTGAGGCCCCTTCCCTGGAGACACTCAAGGTGAGGCTCGACGAGGCCCTGGGCAACCTGGTCTAGTTGGGGGTGTCCCTGCTGATTGAGGGGGGGTCAGACTAGATGACCTTTGGAGGTCCCTTCTGGCCCAGACGATTCTATGATTCTATGAAAAGGAGTACTTATTTCTAAGTCAATGAGTTTTGCTGAAGGTAGCAGGGAGACAAGAAAGAGTGGAGATTCAGGATAGGTAGCAAATGTAGGGAGTATATGGTTAGACAAATGACATTTTAAAACCCAAAACACCAAATCATGGAATATCTCTTGTTAGGTTGGAATAAATCTAATATACTATATATGATATATGTTAGCATTTATACACTCTTATTCACTTATGTCACCTGACTGTCTAGGTCTTGATTAATTGCTTGAGTCACGGCTGATGAAACAATCTTCTTTTTCAGTAATTCCTTTCCTTCAAATGAAGGATTATTTCCTCATCTGCTATTTATTTAGAGAAATCTAGAAGCAGAAAAAATAATATCAAGTCTATGATACGGCTACTTACTACATATGCATACATATACAAAACTTAGATGATAAATTCCTCCTTGGATATGAATTGTTGGACATGGAAAGTTTATGATCTGGATGAGTTCTGCAAAGCTGCAACTCTAAACTGCAGAGGAAATGAGAATTATTTTAGCTATGGGAAACATTTGACATTCATTATTTTTGGCATATCTCTCCATTCTTGTCCTTTTCAAAGAGCTCAGAAGACTTTGTATTCATAATGATAGTCTGAATGACCCTACAAGTAAAAATCAAATAATAGAAGAAAAAGGAAAGTAAATATCATGCTTTCTATGCGGGAGACTTCTGCAATACAGGAAGTTAAAAATAACGTCTATGATGTAAGAAATTTCTCTGTGATAAGATGGGTCACAAAAAAAAAAGCTTTTGTTTTCTTTTTTTGGTAGTCATTCAGCAGTATACCGGCATACAGTCAGCTGCTTCATTTATTTGTTTTATTCCAGTAATCATGAAATACATGTCATTAGGATTATCACTTTAGAAAATGGGTCTTTTTTATTTAGGGGGCACTGGCTTTTAAAAACAAAATAGTCAATATTTTTCTAATGTAACTCCAAAAAAGGTCTCCTAATGCAGTATATTTCTACAGAGTTAGGTTTGTACTCATTAATCACATAAAATATCTTTATGTCATTTTCTGAGTACTAGATGTCCCAATTTATGAATTTCACACATTAGGAAGTGCATGAATTACAGCTTTTGTTTTAAAAGTTTTAAACAGTTTCCTCTAGCTAGGTTAGGAAATGAGTGAGTTTGAAACTTAATAGTTATAAACTCCTCTGTGATGTGGGTGTGCGCTCATTCTTTCTTAAAGACACATAATGTAATAGTTGCCAGAAATAAAAACAAATTGTGGGGTCATTCCAGGACTCCATAGAAAGATGAAAGCCATTATCCAAAAGAAAACCACCAACACACCAAAACCAAAATGAGAAAAAGAAAGAAGAGAAACCTAGCAGATATTTTTAGAACCTCAGATTCTTTAAGAAGGAAAGTAAAGCAGAGACAGGCTGGGACTCTACATGAACAAGCTATAATTTTTCATTAAATTTGGCGCTTTATCATAAAGCATATAAAATACCTTATTAATCTGAATAATAGAATCACAGAATGGTAGGTGTTGGAAGGGATCTCTGGAGGTCATCTGCTTCAACTCCTTGATCAAGCATGGCCACCTAGAATCGGTTGCCTGGAACCACGGCTGATAACATGCCTCAGAAAAATTTCTACCCCATTTTATCTTGTAGCTGGCAGCCAGCAAGAGGTGACGCTCTGTTAAGAACTGGATTGAAAACTTCAGCAAAAAAGCATTATCTTAGCAGGACAGCTTCCACTGGTCATATACACACATGTAACTATGCAGAAGAGATAATTTGATTTTACTTTTTTAAAACATGGCCAAAAAACTAACATGTAGAAAAGTATTACATTCTAAGAATGTTTTTTAATTTGCCCTTACCCTCTCTATAATTAAGAAACACCAGGTTTATATTTGCCTCAGCACTCCCAGCTGTGTTTGTTTATGGCACACACAGTTTATAATTTCTTAAGATATTTTGCCACAGGATCTTGCATCATTCACATCATGCAGTCAGTGGACAAACAAAGAGACAGAATCAAAATTAAAAGCACAATCAAAAAGCTAATGTGTCTTTGATTTCAAGTACTTGGCTTTTATACAAAAGCCAGATAAATATCAGGCAAATCTAAATTACTGAGCCACAGGAGACTGAGAATTAACAGCTGTGTAGGGTTACATGCTTGAAGTCCTTTCTAAGGGACAACAAAGTAGACAGTAGTCATTCTTACATAGTTTTGTGATCTTAAACAAATTTTCTTTAAATCTTGTCTTTATATATTAATTTATAATTTATGCATCATATAAATATATGCATCATAAAAATACAATAATATATAGAATATGTAAATGGTACATGATGCAGATTTCAGCCTTAAACTGATGAAATTATATACTTTATGATAAGGTACACTTTAATACTATAGACTGGACATAAAAATTTAAAAAAACCAATTCTACAATTCTGTGATTATAAGAACTCAGGTTCAACAGCTGTTGCATTGATTCAGCCGAAGTAAACCTACATCACTAGAGATTTGAAATTTTACAACTTCTGTTTCCAGAAAGTGGAATTGGAGACATCAATTTAATCTTCTCCTCTTCCTGGCATCCCAGAGTAATGGGAGGATTAAAAACAGCTTCTGCATGTGGCAAGCCAACTCAGCTGCTCTTAAATCTGTTATTCTTGCTGAGGTGTTTTATTTTGTTTCTTATATTATTACTGTTCTAAGACACCCAGAGCATTGAATAGGTGTACTTTTAATGACTTCTATAGGTATATAAATTTATATAAATATATTCAAGAACAAAAAGCTCACTCCATAATTGCATCATTACTGAAATCAGTTAAAATATTTTTGCTTCTCATAGCTTTAGATGAAGACGATGTCTATAAATGTTCCACAATTATTTTTGTATTGCATCATAAATTACTTTGAGGCTTTTTGGTTTAAAGTTGGATTTAAATCATTAAGTAGTTTTACCACTATAATGAGTCACAAATACATCCTTTTCATGGGAATTTTAAACCGAGTCCCTGTGCTTTTCTGTGTCTCAATGGCTTGCATTTTGAAGAGTGAACTTCCCCCTTAAATTATCTGATGACACATAAGCAAGGTACCAAATAATTAGTGGTTTTGTGGGCTCAGTTTATCTGATGATTCTATAGAACTCCTCAAGATTATCTGGGGCATTCAAAATTCATCAGACTCGGTGATGTTGCTTCCAAACCTGAATGGAATCTGACCGGTGATTGGCTTGGAGGTGCTACAAAATGGGGCAAGCGTTTAACAAGGGTTTCCAAGATGAGATATGAGGTTGTGAGAGCCTGAAGAATAATTTAGATTCTACCAACACTCAAAACTTCCCAGTCATAGGCACTTTCTACAGAACTGGCCTGTGTGATTATTTGTGAGGTCACGAGGCAGTTTCAGTAAAGCCCAAGTATTTATCACTGGATATTTCTTTTCATAGTGGGATCCTCTACAAAAACATCAGCTCCAGCCTTGCTGGGGAGGCATTTTGTACCTCTCTTGCAGCTGAGAGCCACATACTACACTACACTCACTATACTATACTGTACTGTACTATACTATACTATATTATAGCTACTCACTGAAAGCACAGGAGAGTGGTGAGAAGTACAGGACTTCCTACAGGAATGCCAGAAATTTCTTACCTCCAGGACTTTGGCAACAACCACTCTAAGTCTGCTGTATTTAATATCTGGATTCAACTACCCTTTGGATGAGGGGCTGGACTGGACTGAAATTACATCAGTCCACAGATTTTCATATATTAAAGATCTTAAGCAGGTACATGCAGAACAGTGCTTTGATTAGCCTTTAGATATGCAAACCAGTACCACCAGAGAGTACCAGAACAGGTTGTGTCTAGTTATGTCCTTCAGCTTTCTCTCTTTGATCCTCATTTTGCCCTGATAATTTCTTTGTGAACCATGGACTCTGCTCCAGTCAAAACCGTTGCTTTCAGGCATGATCTGAAATTTCAGCAAATGTTATTGGCTGTAATGAAGTCATCCTCTTTAATGTAAACTCTCCACCACTTAAATGCTTAGAAGGCACACAAATCTTCTACTCTTTTAATGTAATCTTAAAAAAAAAAAAACAAACCACCACTAGACAGCCTGCAGCCTTTTTTTTTTTTTCCTTCTAAATTTTTTTACTTTGCCCTTCTGCTGGCTGCTTTTATTCAGTGTGCTGAAGTCTGCCCTTTAAAAGTTCACTGTGCATCACTGCTGGAGGAGGCACGGGCAGCTGTTACTAGGATACTAAACTTAATTGTGCAACAGGCACTATCAGCTGAAGACATGCACATGGTCACCTCATCTAGAGGTGCCCATCCTTTGATATTCACACGGGACAAAGAGATGTCTACCCCACTGTATTTGTGGTTTTCTAACTGACTACAGGATGTGCCTCAGATTTTTTTGGTCAAGTTGTTGCTGCTTTTTAACCGATTATCATCATTCTTTACAATACAGTCTACCCTGCAAAAGAAGTGTAGATAGAAAGTGTTACAGAAGCCCTTGAAATGCAGGAGAGGATAAAAAAATGCACGAATAATTTAGAAAACAATACTTACCAAGAAATTAGTGAATATGTTTTGTGATGGTATGATGTTAGCTAGAACTATCTGTAGTATTCCTACCACCCATGACCCAGCTCAAGGTCATGTCTTGGAGCCATCTCTATTTGCCCTAGACTCTCCCTGCAAGGCTGCAGTAGAGATAGGGATCATGCTATGAAACACGTGACACGTAGGTATAATATGGCAAAATCAGATCTTCTAAGGATATAAAGCAACTCATAGGATGTAGTTATTCTGAGACATGTGTCACAGCATCTTTGCAAGATGGGAGAGAAACTTCTGCTGCCTGGAACACGGGTAGAACAGAGAGGTTAGATGCTTTACTTTTGGGAAAACCTATAGCAGAGCCAGGAAATGAACCCCCAGTTTCCAAATCGTAGTTTTATGCTTCATCACCAAATAACCTTTTCTTCCAATGCTACTCCAAAGTTTACTTACATGGAGAAACTGATGTTTGCAATGTTAATCAACCCCATCCTCCTATTCCCCAGCAAAAACTGCAATGCCCAAACTAACTGTAAAGACACTGTCAGCCTGTATATTTCAATTACTCCTAAGGATGGCAATAACTGCAAGCAATATAATAAGAGATTATTGTGCTTCTTGCTGGTTTATGTATCTGTGTATCCAGCAGATAGACATGTTAATTAAACCTCACTTCTTTCTCTCTGTCCATGAATATTTTAGCATAACTCATTGTAAGCAAATACTTTAGGGGTTAGATCAGTCATGCTGAAGTATCTTATATCATTGCAGACAAAATACTAAGCTTCATGAAAGGAATATTTAATATCAAGACCCACATATTTGTGTCTGATCTTCTACAACAAATATTTACACTTGAATTATTTTTCTATTATTATTTTCTGCATTGTTTGATGCTTTGCCCTTTAGATATTTGGGGTAAAGATAATAGTATTTTTTTTTATTTAATTTTAGTTGTCTAACTGTAAGATGTGTTAGTACAGGAGGAAGGAACTTTGAACATGCATACACCAAATTTGCAGAGGTACTTGTTTTGAAAGATCTGATTCATACAACAGCCATAAGTATATTTTGCTCAAGTACTGTCCTTGAATAGCTCACCTGTTGAGCACTGTAAAAGGCAAGGTTTAAATTAATATACATTGAGGAAATTCAGAGAGTGAACTGAAATTTCAATTTTCACAAGTGACTGGAAAAAAATTGAGAGATAGGATCCAAAGTTTAAAAAGTAATAAGTAATTAGAAATCTCCTGCTGTAGCCAGTATTTGTGGCTACAGCCACAAATGACCGTTTTGCTCTGGTCCCAAGGATTATGTTCAGGATCTACGGAACATAATCTTCTGGTGTTTCACAGAACCTTCTCCTTCCAACAGGGCATGCTAAAGGGCTGCCCCTTAATTTCCTCCCATAAGAAAAAGGAACACAGCTGAGCTATTGACATACAAGGGCAATAAATACATTTGCCAGCAAACTTGTATAATACCATATGCTCATTAGGTGCTCATCTCCCCAAGCAGTTGCAGGTCAGTTTGCCAGATGTAAACTCCTTGACACCTTCTGTCTGTACATGCCTATTAAAGTACATGCCTGGCAGCAAAAATAAATCATTGTTCAATTTTAGGTATTTTTTATAGTATTGAAAATGCTTTTACTAGTTAGATAGTGACCAAAAAATCTTTCAAAGAACTAAGGATATGTCCACATATATGTATGCTAAAGCAAGTTATACAGATATCAGTATGGTCAGTGGAAATGCTAGTAATAGTTTAGTTTTAGTTTCACCCTCTAAACCTTTGTTTTACTTCTGTGCTATCTGTACTCAAGGCAGCTGTTTCAGAATTGCCTTTGCCACAGTAGGTAGGTGACAGGAACCTTTGCTACACAGTTGGAGGAAGAGACATCACTGGCTCAAGGGTAGCTGGGCACAACGTCCGTGCTGGCTTTGTGCATCTTTATTATAAAAGAAACTGTACAAAACCATAATGCCTCTCAAGAAGACATAATAGCATGGATTTAGGGCAGGGGTTCAGCAAGGGCTGTCTTATGTCCTGCAGACTGAGAGTAATCAAAATTATGGGGACATGCCTTTTAGTTACCAACTGAAGTTACCTGAAGTTACCAACACCAGACCAGATCGTGCAGTATATGACAAATATCACATAAAGAATGCAAACATAAACAAACAGGTCTTCAGTTAAACATTTTATCAAGAGTGAGGAATAAAGATGCTATTCCAGAATGAGAGAGGATAGGAGTATGTATCAGCATGCTGTGGTATGTCACAACTAAACTAGAAATGGTCTACACGAACCGGAAGTGAGAACCTCAACCTATATGAGATAGGTTAAGCAGCCAGAATAACATGCTGAAAGTGTAAATTTTGCCACAGTACCCCCCACCCTCGCACCTACTGGTCACTGAGACAACAGCTTTGAATTTGCCTTTGCAGGTTCCTCCTTGAGAAGGCCAATGAGAGGAAGGACTATGTCAGTAATGGTGGCAAAGGCTAATAGTAGGTCCTTAATGGAACCAAATGTGCTATTAAGCACAATTGCAGCAACTGTGAGCAGCTTCACATAGGCAGTTGAAAGTTTCTAATTTGCAAAAGCTGTTAAAGCCATTTCAGTCTTTCCTAACCCGATTACCATCCATTAAAGGCCACAATTCATGTCCTACATATAATCTGTTAAATCTTAAGTGTAATTTTGGTCTGCATTCTCATTGCAATTAGACAGACACAGCAAAGCTGCCAACTGGAAACTGCTTGTTGTTTATTAATTCAGAGTTAACAACTCCCTTTATATCCCGGTGATGGTGAGAAGATCAAGTATTATGTTTGCTACATTTGTTTGTTGGAGGGTGGTGGGAAGAAATAAGGAGACAGAGTAAGAGCCTGCTGGTCAAAAAGTGACAAGTATTTTGTAAAAAACCATCACAAAAATGGCACAAATACAAAACAGAAGTGTAGAAGTACATACCTCAACAACAGCACTCCATTTTTATACTTCCAAGGGGCTTTAGGTGTAAGAACAAGATCCGGTGTTGTGGGCACTGTCACATTGTCGGTACAGCCTACAGCTCAAAACATGAATTCTTCGTGAATTAACAATGTCACCTTCTTTCCAAGAGAGGTGTGGGTGGACATTCAATCACTTGGAAAGTGAGAACATTCAGTTGCATATAGTGCGGCATTTGATCTATTTCTAAACTGTTAAAAATACTCATTTTGCATGGCCATTGCTCAATTTCTAAGTAGGCCTTTTCCTCTATGTGATCAGAACAAGGATAGTACAAGCCCTTCTAGAAATTCTGCAGTCTTGGCTCTTCATTTAGGCCTAATATAAATAAATTAAATGTTGAAATGCCGTTTTGAAAGAGAAAAAACAAATGTATGCCACCTCTAAAGACAGAATCAATTTTGCTGCACTGTTTGTAGGGATAATGATTTCCTTCCCTACTAGTTTTATAAAAGTTCTTCTATTTTGTTGACTTCAGTCTGTATTTTAGCAGATCATTAATCCTTCACAGATGTAATAAGAACTTAATATCAGAAATCTTGTAAGACTTATTTCAACAAATTTGTTCTACTTGTAAACAAAGGATTGAAAGCTAATTACAGTACACAGATTCTTAGTTCTAAAATAATCTAATATCAACCCAGGCAGATGTCTTTCACTCAATAATTTAAGACCTACTAGACAGATGAAAGACTCTCCCTTTTATAAGGTATCAGTGGAAACTTCTAATATTAAAACTACTTTCTTTTTTTCACACCAAAACATTGAAATAGGTCAATGATTTTTACAGCGGTCATAGTCCTCAAATCAAATAGTCATGTCATTCTAAGGGGTGTGTTCTAATCCAGCCACAAGTTCTCCATTCTATTTTTTTTTTCACAATCTCTAAGAAAAAAAAAAAAAGAAATGGCCATATTCCAGTTTCTGCCTGCATGGTTTATTCCAAAACTATAATAACTCTCAAATTTAAAATTTGATATTGCGGTTTCTCCCACACTTCTATTTTATAATAGAAGCAGGAGTCAAGAATTCAACTGATTGTCAATGTAAAATCCTGGTAGCAGGACTAGGACCATACTTGATTACACTTGGTAACTCCAGTGAGACAGCTCTGTCCAGGGGATGTTAAACTAATAACAGCACTGGAAAGATTTAAGAAATAACTAATTTCTGCTATAAACAATAGAAAGAAATATATCAAATTAAGAACGAATCCATAAAGAAATTAGCAAGAATCAGCCAAGGAAGGGCAAGATTACATTCAGATGAATCTGAAGGGAAAATTAGGACAGAAAAATAAAAAGCTAGAAAAAGCCTGTTAATATTACCAAATTAGAAAACTAGTAAACATTGCTTTAGTGGTGGATGTTAAATCATCTGTTGGCTAGCCTGGCCTGATGTTTTACAAAACTATGTCAACAGGGCATGATAAAAGAGGCTGAAACCTCAAGAGTAAAGAATAAGTTCAGGGGTTTTGTATGAGATGGCTATTCTCGGGGGGGGGGGGGCGGTGCTGTTCTATTTTTTTTTCTATTATTTTTACAATAATCAAACAAATACATTTCAGAAACTGAGCATATTTTCATCTCAAATGTCTCTGGCACATGTACCCAAATGTCATCTTTAAAGATGAATCAATCAGCCATAGGAGTGGCTAGAAGTCTAATTGGCTCTCATAGCCCTTGCTCAAGCATAAAAGAAATCCACAGCCCCTTGTTCACTGTTCAGAAAGATCTATAATCAGGGACCCAGTCTAGCCTTAGATTATCCTAAGCAGGGTTCCCCTGGGCATGAAACATGTTTGCCCTGTAATGTCTATAGTAAAGTAACAATATAGAGTTTTAAAATGAAACATTTCAGGATTTTCCATATACAGAATATAATTACTCAGTACATCTAGTTGAATTAAATTGTGTTATTCAAACAAAAAATGTTATTTCAGACTGCAAATAAAATATCTGGTGACATGGTGAAGCATCTCAAAGTATCATTATAACAGAAGAAAGAGCAATATAAGGATGGAAAATGCATGAGAATGAGAGAGGATATGACTGCTTTTCAGTTATGAGCCCCTGAGCTGGTAAAAGGAAGCAACACTGTAAATATCTGCACCAACAGACCCTTCACATCCACAGACTGTATTACAGCTGGGTACAGCAGAGATTTGAGGCCATTATTTCGCAGTACCTGCTGATTTCCTATAGTTAATGTAAAGAAAAAGAAAGAACTGGTTACTCTTTCCTTCCTTTTTGTCAGTGATGGCTCATCTCTTACACTTTACCTTTGAGTAGGTCTGTGATATTGTGAGTCTTAATGAGAGTCCACAAGAGATGCAGCAGTAGCTCCTGACAATGCATCCTAACACAAAAGCAGGTCAAGATTCAATTTTGTAGCCCTTTCCACCAGAGAATAGAGTTTACGATACAATATGAAAAATGTTGATTGAATATGCAGAGCTGTGAGCACCATCTGTTTACCTTGTTTGTCTAACCTCATGGGTTCCTCAACACAGCTGCTGATGGCATTATGATATTTTCAAGATAGATCACTTCAAATGATACGTGTGTGGCACACTCAATAATACTGTCTTAAATTTGAAGTTTGGGCTTTCAATACTGTATTTATGCCTTCAAATGGAGAAGCATTAGATGTGAAATAAGGACTGTGGCTTAGTGTAACAGGCTTTAGTTCGCTGTCTTTAGTATTTGAAAACTCTATAAAGGGTAGTGTGAGACTCACAGAATTTATTTGATGTAACAGCTTCCATTCTCCAGCACACTCTGAGCTGCCTCAAAATAACAAAATGGGGGACCTGTTTAAAAAAAATAATGCTTAAGCTTGCTTAAGGAAGTCTTCAGAAGCATTAAAAGAACAAAATGATATTTTTCTATTTATTTTCAGACCATTTATGAAAGTTTATGAGGTTTGAAGCCGAATGCTGCTCTCACAGTAGAGTAAGAGGGATTAACTTCACAAAAGGCTTGCACTGAAAGCCCTATAAAAAAATATGATAGAGATTAATCAATCCCTGAGGCAGCAAAAAAATAAAACACCACAGAAAACCTTGTTTTTTCTTGAAGGACTATAGGTGAATTATGTCCTTTTAGCCGTAGAACCTGGGAAAAATCCTCTAAATTCTCAATGGATTTAGAAGAAGGTTTTTACTTAATTAATCAGCAAAAATAGACAATGACATTACAGTAATCTTTAAATAATACCTCACTATAGATCTTGTAACCGTCAAAATTATTGGATTATCATATGCTCTGCGTTACGCAGAAAACAGAAGGATAGTTCAGACCCAGGAATCCAAAAGTGCTGTCTGAAAAGTCTTCACTTACAGTTCAGAAAACAGCTTTTTAATTGTGAATGTAGGTTGCTCTGAATTACAGGTATTAAATGTCACCTGCGTGAATTCTAAATCGGGCATAAACTAAGAAATTATTCTTTTTCTCCCTTTCACAATGTTGTGTAGTGAAGATATAACAGGTCACATCCCGTTGCATCTCTCCCTGGCCCCAGGGCACCCTACTGGGCTCAGGAGAGCTGGAGTCAAAGGCTGGCTTAGACATAGCCTTCTTGTGGAAGCTTGGTTAAATCTCTTAGTCAATTTTCTGTGAATTAAACACCTAAGTGCTTTTCAAGATGTGATCCTTTCCATAAAACAAGAAGTAGCTAAATTCATATTCTCATAGAAACTGCAAAGTTGAGAATCTGTCAACATTTGTGAGGTGCCAGAAGATATTGACCATAAAAATCCAAACCAAACAAAAAATCTCAATGAAACCAAAATGCCAGAGCTAAAAAACAAACAGACAGAAACAAATGTTTTGTTAGGAAGAGCTGGAAATAATTGTCAGATTCAGATGCTCTACACCAAGTCTAAACTTCCTGCTCTCTTGTTTGCCAGCTGAGTGCATTTTGGAAGCCATTTCACTGGGCTCTGCCTCAGCTTTCACATCTGGAAAATATTATCAATCTTTTTCTTAAAGCATTTTGAGATCTCTTAAGGAAACGGTGTAATAACAGATTTGGTTGCTGTTCTTACTGAACCCAAACCTAAAGATGACATACAAACTGCTTGGCAGTAACAGCATTAAGAGTATTTCTTCTAACTTGCTAGTAAGTATAACGTGTAGGAGTTTTTCTACTATTGAAGGAGCATGAATAAATCCACAGATCCCAATCGTTAGCATCAGTCCTCAGATATCATGAGTAAAAATAGGTGCCTACGTATAGCTCTCAGAAGGAGAATTTTTGATTTTTTCCTTTTCTGATACAGTGGATTTCACAGAATGTCTTCCCAAAGCACAGGTTGATGTGGGACGCCTATTTCAGTCTTGCTGACAGGACTCAGTTGCCAGGCTGAAAAATGTATGTAAAAGATAACCTGTCCTTCTAAATGGAGATATATTCTGTTTTTCCTTACTTCTAATGTATTGTCTCCAACTCCCAACAAATCTATCAAAGCTGAAATCCTGGCCCAAGGGAAGCCAAAGTCAGATCTTCTATTGACGTTAATAGGCAATCATAAGCCACTGTAAACAAGCAAAATATGCCTGTCAATCTCTCTCACCTGCTTCAGAGTTCATCAGGGCATATTCCAGTTTATATCTACTTAATGTTCAGACTTACAATTGACTTAAACTTTTCTCTTTCAGTGTTAATGATTTTTGTAGTGAGTCCAGAATTGTTCTTTTTTTATAATTATTATTTTGGGCAGCTATTACCTGTTCAAAGACACTGTTTTATTGACATTCTCTGGACAGCTTAATTAAAATGTTGTGCTGTTTCGCACATGCCAGAAACACTACAGGGCTTAAAGTCGAAACAATTCTAAGTACAGGCTTGATTCTCATTCACACGAGTATAATTTAACTAAGTGAGATGCAACCCTCATTTATTCAGTATATTATTACAAAGAGGAGACCTATGTCATTCTTTTTTGTGAATTATTTTCTTATTCCTCCCCGTTTCTGGTATACCATTGTCAGTGTTTCTAAGAGGTAAATTGAAGTATGCAAATTTTTTTCAACATGCAAATGTCTAAATGCAGGTGTTTAACTCTGCTCCAAGAACAGCCGGTTGTCATAGCAAAGAGCGAATGACAATTTGAAATGACCATTGTTTTCCCAACAGAAGCATAAGCATCGATTATTTTTAAATGCTAACAAGAATCCACTGCTATTATGAAGGAATCTCAGACACCAGATTAAAACAATTACTGTGGAAAACTAATAAACTAGAAAAAAGCCACTGACCCTTCTCCTAGGAAAAGATTTACATTGCTAAGAACTGAGACACATAGTTGCCTTCAAAAAATTATACAGGCAGTGCTCTGGACTGCAAGAAAGAAGTAGGAGAAGCAGCTTATTTATCATTCATAAAGGAAAAATTCCACTTTTGCTCACATGGATTACAAGAAGCAGACTCCCAGCTCTGCACACCTTTCCATTTAAGCATAATTGAACATGCTATTCATTTCCACTGTGCCTAAGCATGGACCTAAAAAAAACCAGTACTGCCTCTGCATACAGAAAAGCTCCTGGGTATATTAGTATTTCCTCTAGACCAAGTGCTTGAACTCTCTAGTATGTGAAATAACGAATTGTCTCCATCAGCACGCATGCTTGGGTTTTTTAGATTGGTTTCAAATTAAGACTCATTTACTCCACCTGAGATCTAAAAGAAACCAGGACAAAATTATATCCCCCTTCCTTCTAACATTTAGTCATTTACAAATGGCCATTCTGAAGATGTTCTTCATCTTTATAAACATGCAGCAATTTCCTGTGCAGTATCAGGAGTCACACAAAGGAAATCACACTTAATCAGAGCAGCTGACTCAACTGATTTGTCCAGGAAACAATTGCTCTTATTTAATATATGTCACCTTCTGCTTTGAATGGGAGTTCTCTGATTCACAGCAGCCCAGATCACAAACGGTCTGCAATACCTGTGCAAAGAGCTGCTGTTATAGGTGGACCAACTTGCTCTCTTGTGCAATGAACACCAGTGTTAAAGCAAATGTTGGAACTAAATACCCTGGCAGCTGAGGGACTCACTAAACTCAAACCATCCTGAGTCTGACCTACTGGGCTTCCATAACTCACTTGCACCTGCATCCAACTCTTCTGGTGTAGGAACATCTGTTTTGAAAATAATATTGTTTTATTTCACTATAAGGAATCACTAAGTTTTTTGCTACTTGGTCAAGCTCCATTACCATGTTTATCTTCAGTTTTAAGGTTTGTATTTCTAATAAATTTTTATGCAGTATAAATCTTTGAGATAAGTAGTTCAACAGGCAGCAGGGAACTTAGTCTTTTAGGAGTAGGGCACTTTTGAATCTACCACATCCACCTGAATGGATGTCTGCAGGAGCTTTGTATCACGCTGACTTCAGTGACTCCAGCCCACAGCCTTTTAGAGCTAGTTCTTTTTCAAAACTGTATACTCCCTACATGGTTTCTAGAAGGGGAAAAAGAAAAAGAGATTGACCACAAATGTCAAATAGTGCACTGTGAGAAATCAAACTATTTTTTTCATCTTTTTTAAACATAAAAGGTGGTGTTGCTATCTCTCGCTAATCCGAGACTAGAGGAATTGAAGACTAAGAATTCTATAAAATATGATAATAGAAGTACCAAAAATAATAGATGTTATTTTACAATTTATCAGCATGAGCAGAAATATTTTCCTTCTAATTAACACTTCTGGAGAGAGGAACAGAGCAAAGCATTCACAGGAACAAGGTTATCAAACTGTACAGTGGGAGTGAAGCATCCACCTGAGCTCAGGAGTGCAAGATGTGGCTGAACTTGGTGACAGAAGAATTCTGCAAGCAACATATAGTCTCCTTCTGAGTTAAATAAGCTGATACAACCAGGCCTGGTGTCTTGATGGTGAGGTGTGTGTGGAGTACAGAAGACAAGACAAGGAGAAGGATCAACTTTTGTCTCACAGAGCAGAATACCAAGCCCAGTTGTTTCCCAGATCTCTATTCTTAGCTCAGTTATTATTTCTACTATAATTTGGCTATTTTTGAAGAGTGTAAGAAAAAAGTTCTCTGAAATAAAAAAAAAAAAAAAGGAGCTAGGTAATAATATTGTGTCCTTGACATTTCTAGATGAGCATACCTATGTCTCAAGCTGGCTACTCCTGCAGCCATCTGCGCTCCACCTTGGGACTGGTATCAGTTCATCTCTTGAATAACACTATATCCCAACATCTCCTAGCTTTGTTCCATCTGCTGCTCTTTCAAAAGTTGAGGTAAAATTCTTACAAATCTAAATATTACCACTTAATGGTGTCTGTAAAGAGCACAGAAAGAAACACACCTTTTTCTATGGAAGAAACACAGTCAAAATAAAAGATTACATTTGGGTGCTTTTTGGGCATCCCAAGTTAACATCCTGGGAAGCTGACCTACTGATCCATGAAAAAGCCATTGTCTCTTTCTTCCCTATTAATGGAGATATGTGTCACGCACCAGGAAAACTGGTCTCTCTCACAGTTAAGCCAACTGATGTAAAAAGTTTAAAAAATTATGTCTAAGCTGTAGACTCTGAAGCTTTCCTGTCTACTGGAACTCAGTGTCTTTGTCAGCTGTACCACAACCAGAGATAAAGACAGGGCTGAGCGGGTAATGGTATATAGAAAATAAACACAAAGACTTAAAACAGATGGATCAGACAGAAAAATTGGTGGACAGACCTGAATAAGCATTATATAAAACAAAAATATACTGTGACTAATGATGGGGACTTTTTATTTGTTCCTTTTTATCTCTGACTTTGGGAAAGCAATACAGTCTTGCTTCTTGCTCCTCCTGTATGTGAATAGCAGAACAAATTCCTGTAGTCTCACAACATCTGACACTGTATGCATGCTAGGTAGACTGGAAGCATTCATATAACTCTTCTGTTAAAATTAAATATAATAAGAAAAAACAACCAAAATTTCAGGTTATGCATTTAAAATAACACAAACAAATATATCATGGACCTGCTGCAAAATAAGGATGGAAAGTATGTCTAAAAGTATCAGCGAAGAACATTACAAGGAGAAATTTTAAATATCATGACCTTCTTTTAGAAACTGCATATCCCAGGACCAGAAATTTTCAGAGGAAAATTCTAACATTCATTAACCTTTTGTTAAGTCTCTCGGTTCCAGTAAGGAATTTACGGCTGACTGTCAGAAACAGAATAGCACCCGGAGCAGCTCTTCTCTAAAGGAAAGGTTACTTACCTTTCTGTAACAGCCTTGGCCGGGGTAGCTCACAGGCACGCTCCCTCCTAGTCTCACCTGGTACAGAATCCAAACTTTCCACTGCACAAAGCAGCACATCCTGAAGTGGGATCAGATATAGTTGCATTCCTAAAGACAGAAAACAGCCGGTCAGCAAGTAGAATTCAGTCCACATCTTAACCATTAATAACATATAAGAGTAGGCCTAGACTTAGTAATTCACTTGAAACTAATCTGACGAGCTCTGTGCAAACATTGTGTCTCCACGGAGCAAGGGCAAGATCCAAATTTGAGCCCGAACAGCCAAGTGACAGTGTCCTGCTTTCAGTTACAAAGCTGCCTTGTGGAACATCCTCCACCTGAGTGAACATCCCCTGCATTTATTTTGTCATTGGTCTCCCAAATTCTTTAAAAGGCAGTAACTGAAAAATTGACTACATTTAAAAAAATCTAAT
>BJBW01001353.1:0-64022 GCA_004320125.1 Scolopax mira
GACCTGACTGGATGCAGTCCTGAGAGGCATGCTCTGAGATGCTCTGGGTGGTCCTGCATTGGCAGGGGAGTTGGACTAGATGATCTCTATGGTCCCTTCCAACTCCAAAAATTTCAGTGATATTCAGTGAAAGGAAGGGCCAACTGATGTCAAAAACATGTTGGGAAGTTAGATGTAGTAGACCAGATCGGATCTCAATTAGATTGGTAGGAATGTAAAGATACATAAATTTTCAGAGGTAGAGAGGAGACCAGAATCCAGCACTTATAATTAACATACATCATGAGATTAACAGACGAACTTTTGAATTATTAGACAGAATTGTCCTAGATATAATGATATAATGATGCAGTAAAGTCCAAACTATTTTTGTTCATTATGCCAATAAGAGGTCATTTTTTACCATCCATTATAGGTAGAAGTAATAGAAATAATTTACAATTACGAATGATTCACTACCAGGAAATAAAATTCAAAGATGAGGTTTAGTTTTGGCTGTTTGTTAAGCAGAAGAAACTGTCTTGTAGTATGAAATAGCTGTCCTGTTCAGGTGTCACAATAAATTTATCACCTCCAATAAAATGTAGAAAGTATTGTTTTTCTAATATTAGTGAAAGATGATGTCCATTTAAATTAGATTTTTCATTCATTTCTAATTGGCTTAAAATCTGGTTTAGCTACAGCGCTTTCACTCATAACTTGTTTAAAGGATTCTAATTCTCACAGATAAATAGGCATCCTGACGTTTTTCATTTTCATCCATCATTAAGTTTCTTATGGCTGAGGTTGCTGGCTATGCATTGCCTTTCCATTATGCTATCAACTTCTGAAGTAACTGGGTTCAGATTGGATCCATTTATTTCATTCAATGCCTTATCTGCCTCTTTCCCCCACTTTTTTAAGCACTGCTGAGGGTCATATTGAAAAACTATCTCCAATTCCAACTGAAATCAACCAGGAAATGGCTTTATTTTACTTTTAACTGCGATAGAAATCAAACAGGACTGCATCGTTTTATAAAATGGTCATTTACAATACAGTGGCTTGTATGCTATATTGAAAGCACCCTAAATTTCCTGTATATGCCTGTTTTTCATTTCATTCATTTAGAATTGTTTCAGAAATAAAAAATATTGTGAAGAGTGGGATGTCATTAAAAAAATACATATTTTTTGGAAACAAGAGACATTTCTGTGAACTGGAAAGAAGGAACATGTGTACTTTAGATGGATAAGAGTAATAGCCTCTGAAGGGCAAAATAAATCAAAAGACCATTCCTTTCTAGTAGCACCGAGAGACTGAAAGAGAATGTCAGGCTGCAGAGGCAGTTTGTGTGTTTTGAAACCCTATTTTAAATAAAGGGGAAAACTGAATGGGAGATTCAGAATTAGAAATTCCTCATATTTTGCTTTTATTTACAAATGCCTTTCTTCAAGGACTGCTTTCTGAGGCAATCTGTAATATATTTTCGTCCTCCTTTAATCTTTATCCCTGTTTGTGATCCAGGACAGTCATCAGGGTGATGTTAAAAGTCTGGGACTGGGTTTTGAAGAAACAGGGCTCATTCTGGATGTAGGTACGTAACCTAATGATATTGGGTACAAGTGTGAAGAGAATGCAGTAATGACTGCAGGTTAGATTCTCCTGACACTGTGAGAATATTGTAGGTTGGGAGTTTTTATTCAATACTTCACCTGATTCATCTACTCTTTTTTTTTTTTGGACTTCCCACGGTGGTTATGATAAACACAGCCTATAAGATGTGTGTGTGGAAACTGTTGTTATTCTTGAAATTTTTGGTTTATAGAAATGGGCTATTCTTCAGCAATACATTTCTTTTTTATTTCAAGTGAGAGTGGAATTAGACATAGACATATTAGACACATTAGATCAGTCTATTAAAGAGACTATGAATCAATCAGTTATGTTTTATAGCAGTTTCTATATCTTCCTCTGTACCCCTATCTTTATCTTCACTTTTTAATGGAACTAATTTTGTTAAAAGGAGATGTTAGGAAATTACCTCAATTATCTTGCATGAGACATTCAAGAATGGGAATGCTAAAGCAAAAAGCTTTATATGTAGAACTAATAAATCAATAGAAGTTCTAATATCTGTGTTACAGATCAGACTTCTTTTATGAAATTTAGAAAGTGAATAGTAATTTTAGTGTTGTCTGAGGCTGTTTTCTTGATAACAGTCCACTGAGGAATATGGCATTTCCCATCTGTTCATGAAATAGTCACCAGGTCTACCTCAGAAATGTCAGCTGGCTCACTGTGCTCTGTTAAACGTGTGCCCTGGATACAAACTGGCTGAGGACTCTCCAATGTTTTCACTGTTGGCTTTTTTGAAAGGTTTTGCATCCTATACTTGTTCTGTTCCTCATACTCTTTCACCAAATGTTTGGGTCTGTAAGAACAGAAAAACTATTGACCTGAATCAGTGCTGCAGTTTGTGGCAGCTCCAAATTTTGGGGTATTTTCTGTGTATGCCAGCAGGACACAAACATTTATTCACTGATAGGGCTACTATCAGCATCATTGTAGCCCCTTCTTTAGAGTCTCCGCTAGCAGAGAGCATGCAGTCAATGCCATCATATCAAATACCCTCAGGAAGAGAACAGAGGATCTCCAGGGCTGAATGCAGGAGGTCCAACAGCATGTGCTATATCTCAAATAATTGCAAGATGCTCATATTGGCTCCCAGTTCTTTGTGTGAAATGTGTTTAACTCTGTGTTGGTGATGATAAAGGAGAGGAGGTTGGGGGGGGTAATATATTTGTCTTTTTTGTATGATTTTCTTTCACTCATCCAACCCTGCCCTTCATAAGCCATGAATTCACAGACATCTGGCATGAGCTCCTTGACGTCTGGCAAGGGGGTAGCACAGGAAAAGGAAAGATGAACGGAACAAAGCTTGATATTTCATAAGCGGTTTACAGAACATTAAGGGGAATATTTTGTTCCAGTAGATTTTAGAATTCCTTGCAAATAAAGCTGAACACAGAAGCGGTACATTTTAGGTTTTGGAGACTTTGATCCCTTAACTCTTTTCTACTGATTTATTTGAGTGAATTTCAGATTTTAAATTGCACCTCCTATAATGATTGAATACACTTTCTGTGTACCCAGTATTTATGGTGCAGCTGTTGCCAATGTTAATGTGAAAAGCACATCTCCTGAACATTGTCAAGCTCTTATTGTCACCTTTAGTTCCCTGGGAGATGGGGACAGAATTTTATTTCAGATTAAAAGGAAGAAAACTGTTACCTTTCAGGGAAAACATATATTTATGTTTCTGGATGTCTCTAAAGTGACTCAGACAAGGAGACACATATTTGAGTTATTGTTGCTAGATTTTATTATGCTTGGTGCCTGGGTGGCTATACTATATTTTATGCTGCAAGGTTTAGAGTTGTTTTGGAAGGGAAGAGAAGGGAAGCGTTTTTTTGGATCTTGATGAGGATGATAAAATGCAAATTCTAAGGGCAAAATTCAGAGGTGATGCCATTGGGAATGAAAGTTCAATTTTTCATACATGACAGTCATTTAAATTTAGGCTTCATCTTATCTTTTCTTTCTTTTCCACTTATTTATACCTGTTTTTTCAATAAGTAAATGTGCCAAAATTGGTGAAATGTGTATGCTGGTAGCCTATAGAAGACATGAATTAAAATATAAGAAATCTAGGCTCAAGCCCACTGCTCATAGGCATTTGACTTGCTGATGTGTTTTATATGCCTTACCTTACCAGTAAGTTTTCCTAAGGCAAATACATAAATTGTCTGTGTGGTCAGTAGGTGCTGGTGCTTCTGAAGGACTCCAGAGAGAGAATCTACCAGTCTTGTGTTAGGTACCAAATTACATAGATTACTTCTCTCCCTGTAAAGCCTTTACGATCACCTACCTCTCCTTGCTAATATTATGAAACTTATTTTTGAAAGTCTGCCTCATTAGGACTCTGAAATTTAGGAGGGAGTTTGGTGGAAGAAAGATGAAATTGAGCCTACCTTAATTGCATCTCCCAGGGAGTCATAGTGAGTACAAGGAGAACATGTAACTGCAAGCCAAGGGTTCCCAAAGAACTATTTCTCCTAGCTCAGGCTGTGACACAGCAAATAGGGTCACCAGCCCAACAGAAATTCATTTGCTAATTCAGGCTCCCAGCTGAAAGCAGGGTCAAAAGCCTAAATATGAAGCCTAATTAGACATTGAGTATATGCAAAATAGAGCTCCTCCTTCCTTTCCTATCCAACATAGTGTTATACACAAATTTAATGACACAATGATATTATGTATTAATACAGCACTTCTAATTAAATAAGTGATAGTGTGAAGACTTTGTATCTAAAATTGGTATTTTTTGATGGAAAAATATGACCTTATTACAATGTAATTATATTATTGCAAGTAACAATAACAAAAAATCTCAAGAAAGTTAACTCGCACCACTTAAGTGGTGCTTATTCGATGCTTTATAATAAAATCCCTCTTTTTCTGGAGGAAAGCAAAGGCAAGTAATATCACACAATGTATGAGAAGATTTATAGGACTTGTTTTGACTATGGGTTTGCTCTGCAGGTCAATACAAACATAAACATGCACAGGTATATATCTGTGTACAGACTCACAACAGCTTCTAGCTTGAAAGGGAGATAAATTGACCATCAAATATAGGTTGCCTGTTAGTAAATTTGATCATTATCTTCTTATTAACTGAAATTATTTAGTAATGATAGTATCATGAAAAAGGAGAAGTAACCGATGGATTGCTAGGTGTATGTGATAAACATCAACAGGTAAGACAGTACGTGCAGTGTGGAAAAAAAGGCTTATAAATATGTTTGGAAACACCATGGTCCTGTTGCTCCTTAGTGGGTTCCTGAGTCAGAATTCATGCCCAGGGAAAATCCATTTGTGCAAAGCTTTTGTGAATTAGCACAGTCTCTAGTTGGTATGGCCTCGTAGACCATCAAGGAAATCTTGACCCTTCTGTTAACACTTGCTTGATTTTCTTTGTAGCTGTAAGTCTTCCTAACGTTTTCTTCCTTCTGACCAGTCTTTTTAAAATGTGCTGTGGACCTGCATGTTTTAAGTATTACTTTGAAAAAACTAGAAAAGTGCCATTTAAAATTCAGGTGGGTGTGGTTGCTGTCAATTTCTCATTCAGCAGCTACACGGGTATTTTTTCTTGGAAGAGAAGCTTTTCTCCATTAACTAAAGAGATAGAGCATGTTTTTGTTTCACAGTGCTTTGTGGTGATGCACAAGCTGTGAATTATCTGTGTAATTAGCTGAGGAACAGGGTGTATTAAACTCTCAAAGAGCCCTCTTTATTGAGTCTATGTGGTTTCTAACTCCTGAGCTGGCTTTCTCAGGACTTGCTGAGAACCATTGCTATGATAATGCATCCAGTGTTTGGATTTAGGTTACCCTTTGTGTGGAAAGACATGCCTGAAGCTAAAAAAAAAATTAAGCATGAATTTTTTTTCTAGTAGAAATAAAAAAAATGAAATACCTCTGGTATTCTTGGGGCCCAAGTTCACTCTTCTTTGAAGAAACAGGTCTGTCCTAGTAAAACTGAGGTGCGCATAGTGGAAGCTAACGAGTTATGTAGGCCCCCTCATCATCAACAGAGAGGTTGGCTCATTCTGTGATAAATTTCAAAAATAGATGTGCCCTTAGTTCATATTAAAATTTATTCTCACTTACTCTGAACATAACTAGAAATCCTCAAAAAATTACAAAATACGAACTGTGAAGGAAAAACATTGGAACACTATCAGCAATAAGTCTTTGGAAACTTATATTTTAGAAGACCTGTGATCATGCTTTGAATTGACTAAACTGAACATCATAGTGAAGAAGCTATCTAGACTTTTGAAAGCTTTTTTTTTTTTCCCACCTGGATTTAAACTCACTTGTATCCAAACCTAGATATTTAATTTAGATAAACTTAAACTGGTACAACTGAATTGAACTTTGTATGGAATAGCTAAGGAATTCATTTGACATTTACAGAAATTAAAATGAAATAATATAATACACTATAGGTTTTTCCTCTTCTAACAGAATTCTAGACTGGCAATCTGGCAAGAGATTTCTTTCATTATTATTATTATTTTTTATTTTCCTTTCTTCTGTTTTGAAGTTCTTAGTTTTCTAAAAAAACACCCACAAGAATGTACATACTCTGGGTTTTCATTTATTTCATTATTTCAGGTTGGATTGAGTTTCAGTTTGGATGAGAAATAATGAAAATAGCATATATCAGTTATTCCCCGTATTGGGTATCTCTCAGAGGAACTTATGTATTGCTCAGCTGCATTATGGTGGAGGAGAAAAAAAAAAAAAAGATTAAAATGTCATACAATAAGCCAAAAGCTAAGTTTCATCCAGGGTGAGAAATTATTTATAAACTTAACATTTAGCACGGGAAAGTGTCCTTCAGCAGCCATTGTCCAAGGTGGCGTTTTATTTCCCGGCGCTAGATGGCGCTGCAGTATAGAAAATTTACATCCCGGCCCAAGGGCTGTGCTTCGGCCCCGCCGAGTTGCAGCCAGACTGTCCGCCTGCCTGGGAAAGAGACATGCAGACATTTGGTTCTTTGTTTCTGTGTATCGATATACAAAACGATAACTCATCTTGGTTTATTTTTTAAGTTTATTATAATTTCCTCTTTCACTCCGTAGATATTCCCTTCTAGAGAAGTGTTTTAGACATGGAGTATTGTGTTTATGCCGCATACACGATACATGAAACCCACCTATGTTTTCTGTGAACATTAGGCTGGTTTTTAGTCTGGAGAAGGAGAAAGCAGCAGAGAAGAAGAAGTTGTGTTGTTCCTTGGGATAGTCTGTATTTCTAGTACAGGACATGAGGACTTTTAGGCTAAAGATCTGGAAATACTGAGATCTACCAGGGCTAGTGTTGAACACCATTCATCGTATGATGATACTCTGTTATAGAATCATAGAATGGCTAGAGTCAGAAGGGATCTTAAAGATCATCGAGTTCCACCCCCCCTGCCATGGGCAGGGGCGCCTCCCAGTAGACCAGGTTGCTCAAAGCCCCATCCAGCCTGGCCTTGAACACTTCCTTATGTCCCTACAGAAGCAGGACCTTCTTTCTGCCATGCAAATCCTCTGTGCCTCCTTCTCTATCTTTTACTTTATCCCCTTCTCTGTGTGGTTCAAGCTATGGCATGGTACCTCTGTTTCAGTACGGGGTAAAAGAAGTGACTGTAGCTGAGTCCCCACCTGCATCCTCTGCCCCAGTGGTGGAAGATGAGATGAAATCTTCATATCACCTTGTGGTGAAACTTGAACAGTCCAGCAATGGCCTCTAAGAACAGGGAATAGTTCCCCTAAAAGACAAAATTGTGTCTCCATTAGGTTAGGAATGAGTTATTGAGGAGAGAGAGACATCACAATCCATCATCCCTGAAAACCCAATGATCCCATGGCTGAGCTGTGTAACCATGCCTGCTGCCATAGTAACTTTCTGTGTTGATACCATGAAAGATTCAGTTATCGACCAGGCTTTGTAGTGAAGGTCAAATATAGGAGTTAGAAGGGGGTAGTCCCTGTGGCCTTAAGTGACCACAGAAAGTTTTCCGTAAATTAACTGCCAAGCTTTCATCACCAACCAGAGGTGCTGTTCAAGTGCCACTAGGCAGAGGTAAGGGAAGAGGTGCACTGACTTGCACTGATTGTGCTGTCCTTCATTTGAGGATAGCTATGTAGTAGCAATAAATATGGAATGCTGCTTGAACAGCCTCCTTAAGTTAGTCTGCTAATAGTGTTATTCTGAATACTGTAGGTACTCCTTTGTTTTGGAAATAGAAATGAGTTTCACTCAGAGACTATAAGCTACTTTCTTTGAAAGCTTCCTGGAGTTACTGATAACTGCTTATGAGTCTTTACATACGTGGGCTAAGGTTAATAATGTTTTATGAAAACACAGATCAGGTGTTGATCTTCAGAAAAGAATTAAAACAAAGTTCAGAAGAAAGAGAGTAGTGAAGTAAGTGGTTACTTAATATGCAACACTGCTTATACATCCCTATATTGTGTTCCGGATGACATTGGTGTTACTGTTCTGTAGCGCAGAAAAACCAGAAGGGCAGTAGCTGGAGGGTGGGATACAAATTGGTGCAATCTCATCTTTACCATATTTCCCATCTCTCCAATGGCAATGCCAGGGTGGCCACTCCTAACCCTTCATTTTCTGGCTCATGGCCTCATCTGCACCGTCCTCTCTGCAAAGCTGTTTTGGGGAGCCAGTACAGGTTATTAAAAACATCATTTAGATTGCTTTCCCAATGGGTTGGATTGAGCTGCCAGAGACAGGTTCTGCACAAGCAGTGCTGCTGCTAAATGTGGAAGAACAGCTATTGCCTGTCGATGGACGTGCTGAAAAAAACAGCTACCAACCTCTGTAATCTATTGGCAGAATGCTGATACAGGTGAAAGAATAAATACATCTGCACTCTAGGTTAAATTCTGCTCTTTGGGGACAAAGCTGCTGCTATCTTTTGTGTGTCATACAGCGTAAAGGCAGGCATGAAGCATGGACACTAGTTGGTGGAAAATTTGCCCCTGTGTTAATTCTCTCTCTCCTTGTGGTTTCAACTTGATCAGCGTGTTAGCTGTTCTGGAGAGATATTGTCCTCTCTCTCTCCTCCAGTCACATGCAGTTCTGTTAAGGTGTCATTCTGCCGTTGGCTTGGAAGTGGGACTTAAATTTACTGCACAGTGAAATTTACACAATTTGGGAGCAACTGAGATGCTATTAGTAGCACTGAACTTAAACATCCTGTCATGCTGCTTCATGTAAAACTGCAGGCAGATTTAGAAATTCTGGGCTTTTTTGTTTGTTTGTTTGCTTGCTTTAAATTTTCTTAATGAGGTTTGTAAGTGCCTTGGGAAAAAATCAGATCATTTTTTAAGGCAGTATTAAATTGATTTGACTTTTTAGCATAAAATGGAAATTTAAATTGGATATACTGTTGGAAAAAGACAATATTGCTTACATTTCAGATCTTGCATACTTCGCTCATGTTACTATTCTCCTCGACTATGCTCTTGTGCAAGGAATCTAGGGTGTGCATCTGAAAATAGAGTCATTGAATCATAGAATAGTTTGTGTTGGAAGGGACCTTTACAAATCATCTAACCCGGCCCCCCTGCAATGAGCAGGGACATCATCAGCCAGATCAGGTTGCTCAGGGCCCTGTCCAACCTGACTTTGAATGTTTCCAGGAATGACACATCTACCACTTCTCTGGGCAACCCGGGCCAGTGTTTCAGTACCCTCATCATAAAAAATTCTTCTTTATATCTAGTCTAAATCTTTCCTTTTTGAAAGTATTGAAGCTTTCAAGATGTCTGAATTCTTTTGTTTTCCATAGGAATTGAGGACACCTAGACCAAGTTAAGTTACTGCAAGCTCTTCAGGGAAAATCAACGATTTCCAAAGACCTTATTAAAATCAAAGATGAAATTGATGAGACTGAAATAAGCAACACGATCTAATTCTCTTGGCTAACAGAATTACCTTGATTCTCTAGCTGTTGTTATAGATGGTCTTAAAAGGAATATTAAAAGCAGCTGTCACCTATTTTTTCCCATCAAAATGTTTGAATTTTAAATAGCTCTTGCTATGAAAGCTAGGTCAGTATTCTAGGCTGGAATGAAGAAATAAGTCCTCGATTGGGTAAAACAAAGTATAATAAGGATAATTTAAATGTGTGTTTCAATTAGGAAGAAAAGTATTTTTAGATGTATTTTATTTGTCTGATAATAAGAAATAGCAGGTAGGTCGAGTCTGTCAGAAAGGAGGATCCCTGATGTGTTGCATCCGCTGAGCAATTTAAATACAAAACCATATCAATAACAAGGCATTTCTTTGTGATGTATTGCAGACACTGTTGAAGAGACACACATCTTTCCTCATACACCAGAAAACCCCACCTCCAGAAAAATCTGGTTAGTCCTAGATTCAATACACCAGTGCATTGTTCTTCAACAAAGCCTTTCCAAGCATGGACAGCAGATTGGTTGCCCTTTTAATCCGGGACATTCAATCAACTTCTGGCTTTTATTCAAGTGAGCCGTTAACCAGGTTCTCTCAGTGCGTTTGGGCTACATTCTTGTTCCTCTCAATACTGCTTCAGATCCGGTCCTGATCACTATAATTTCTGATCACCTTCCAGCTGTGCATTATGAGACACGAGTAATATCTGTCATGTATAGTTTGGTTTGATTTTCTTCTTGGTCTTTCTTTGGGTTGTTGCAGGTGGCAAGTGCTTATCATTTCAGCAAGTCTGTCCTCTTTCAGGAAGCCTCTCTTTTTATGTATTCTTATGTATTTTTATGTATTCTCCTGGCTGTGTCTTTCTCACATCATAAATGACATATCATATCTGCACATGTGGACAGCAGAATCTAGCATGCAAAATGATTATGGTGAATTTTGGAGGCAGTTTAATTAGTACAAAAAAGTGCATGTGATCTACTAAGTGTCTCAAAATCTGTCTCAGTAAGTGGAATTCTCTCCAGACACTGATAGAATTGTCTTTTCTCACATCAAAGGCAAACCATCGTTAGCATCTTACAGCTACTGGAGGAAGCACATTGCAAGCAGGCTTGGGCACAAGGATCTAATACATTCTCATTCATTTTAATATCTTCCTAGTCTCTGATGTGATGCAACTTGCAGTACAAGAGCAAAAATTAAATGGTGCAGTGAGGAACTTGACTATTAACACAGGAGAGCAGTTTGACACAAATGGTGCAACAAGTGGGAGGGTTGGACCAGGTGACCTCTGGAAGTCACTTTCAACAGAAAATATCAATGAGCCTATAATTTTTACAGTGTCAATGGGTTGCTGAATTCTTGTTTCTCTGTATACTTTCCTTATAAACAAGGAGTAATATTTGATGACCTCTGTGAGATGTCTGGGTCCATTTATGCTTTGCATTTGTATTTCAGAACCAAGTTACGATCACTGCAGCAGCACTATATTTTATTTTTGTTAAAAGATAATGCCAGCTCTGAAGTACTTCAGAATAGTAAAGAGCTCAAGGATGATGAGGAGAAAATCCACACAAAACTATGAATTATTTGTCCATATTAATAGAAAAGCTCTATGGCCAAGGTGGAAACATATTTTTTCTAATGCATGGATACTGTTCTGTATCCTGACTATTTTGCCTTGGAATAAATTTAGCCTTAAAAATATTTTTGAAGCCAAGTGACTGACTTCACAGCCAAAACCATATGCCAAACAGTAGACTGTAAGCTATCTGCTACTGTTGCAGACCTAGGCACATTTTAAGAGGAAAATTGTTGTTTGGCAAAAGAAATGAATTCCAATTGCACTGAAGGGAAGCCTACACCTCTTCTTTCACTCATGTGTGATACAACTGCTGAAGGCAAATTGGCACAATTCTTAGATTCTTGCACATTGTTAGGTTAAGAAAAGAGCAGTCAGATCACTTAGATCCATCTCCTTCCTGACATAGTCTGTATGTAGACAAAGGGAAGTCCATCACCTGGGGCAGAAGCAGCCCAGAGACTGGAGACTGTCTGGCAGGTGTTTCAGCACTGATATGAAATGGTCCCACCTGGCATCCCCTGCTTCTATGTGGTGTCAGATGTCCTTGTAAGGAATGTTTCTTCATGATCTCTGTTACCTGGAAGGGTGGGGTGGGTGTGTATCTATAGCCAGATGTTGGCAGAGGCTACCAATCAAGTCAGCCCATGTTCGTATCATGTTATACTTTTCCATCAGTTTCAGCTGTTCCATGCCCATATCAAGCTTCATGACACTTAGGTCTTGTTTGCACTGCCCCGATGCCTGCAGCTTATTATATTCAGGCACTCAACTCTTGATCAAGGCAAAGTTGAAATGCTTCCCTGCTGCATCCCCTTGCAGCAATGAAGGTAAATTGTGTCCTGGAATGTATTAGTAAGAGTATATTCTGAAGATCAAGGGATGTGATTATCCTATTTGGCACTTGTTAGGCCATACCTGAACTATCATGGCTTGTTTGAGTTTCCAAAGTTTAAGAGAGACTCCAAAAAATTAAAGCAGATCTACTGAAGTGTCAGCAAGAAGATTAGAGGGCTGGTGAACTTGACATATGAAGAAAGGAATAGCCTTCAGCCCAGAGAAGAGGAGGCTCCAAGGGAATCTAACCATGGTCTCCCAATACCTGAAATGTAGTTATATGGAAGATGGAGGTACTCACATCACAGGTGACAGGTCAGGAGTCAACAGGCAGAAGTTGATTTAGAGGAAACTCTGTAAGGAGATAAGAAGCAAATTCTTCATTGTGGGAACAGCTTAATATTGGGGTAGTTTGCCCAGGGAGGTGGTGGAATCTCTATTGCTAGAAATATTCAAGACTTGACTTCACAAGGCTCTTGATAAACCAGGCTAAGGCCTGCTTTCAATACATGGTTCGACCAGATCATGTCCAAAAAGTTCATTCCTACTCAGGCATTTCTTCTGTTCCTTGATTCTTTTATTCTCTCATATTCGACTCAATAAAACCTAAAATTGCTTGTTGCAGTGAGAAATATCTTTGAGGGAATCACAGATTTATTTTTGCCATTAGTTTGATGAGACTCATAACTGACAAAAACTTGTTTTAATTATTCAATAACCTTGCAAAATTTCCCATCAGCCCTTTCAATTATTGAAATTGCTTACATGAACTGCTTGGATTTCATAGATTTTTTTTTTACCTGATACCTTACTATCCAATTAGAAAGATAAATAGATAGTGGAAAAATCAATTAAAGCAGAAAAGTTTTAATGTGTTAAACTAGCATTCGCTCTGACCTGGAAGAACTGGGTCATTATCTAAATATTCCCAAGTCTTGGAATTGCTTTCATCCTGTGGTTGAGCTCCGGTTCCACTGTACTTATGAAAATTAATCTAAATTGTATTCCAAAGTAGGAGTTCTGAAGAGTTTGAAGATTGCTATATTTACAACATCAAACAATTTAGAGGCAAAATGAATGACTTTATGCTTTCTATTCAGACTTGTGAAATTATGAGGTCATGGAAAAAGAGGTGTTCTCTTGTTAACTCAACTATTTCCATAATTAACATTCATTTGGCTACTTGAGGTTTAGCATGCCATTTCATTAAAATAATGCAATTGCAGATAGAGAAAAAAAGTTTTGAAAGTATAATTGGTTTTCATTGTCAATATAACTTAAAATCCCATTAGCCTCAAAATTTCAGCATTGTTTTCCTAATGACTTGCATAATTGGATCATCAGATTTCTCTCCTTTAAAAAAAAAAAAAAGACTCGTTTGGTGGTTTTAAAGGTTATTATTTGCATGATTTTTTCCCCCTCAGTGTTACATTTCCACTTCTATTTCCACCAACGCTGAAAGGTCAGAGACCTAGCGAGTTAAATGAAATCATGTCAAGAGCAACTAGAGCTTTTACTTCCCCCTCCTTTTTTTTTTTCCTTCTTTTTTTTTTCCTTTTTTTTTTTTGATACTGACAACAACTGGCAAATGTATGAATGCTACCAGTTTGATTTGAGATGCACCATTAAACCAATTTAGAGCACTCCTCCAGGTCTTCCATGGTGCTATTCTCTCTTTTACATGTGCCTGTGGCAAGTTTTGTCACTTCATTTGAGGAATTCCAGTGCACTTTCTTGACTTAAATGGTGACCATTTGGAGACATTGTAAAAAGCTAAGTGTGACAAAGAGGTGCAGTCACATCAATAAAAATTTTGCAGAGGTACTACATTCATCTAAGTAAACGAGATCTGCCATACATACTGCTAGAAAAATTCCCTTCTCGTGTTCCATGTGTCTATTATCACAGGAGTCAAACGCACTGAAAATTGTAGAGAAATCACATTTCTGGGAGAGAGGTTACCAAGTACATACTCTTTGCCCTAAGGCATGTTCAGCTCTTCCTAAACCATCCTTGACAGATGTTCAGCCTATCAATTCTTAAAAATATCCAGTGTTGATGAGTCCATATATCTAGGCAATTTATTCAAGCATTTAACAATATTTACCATTCTTTTCCCTAATATCTAACTTAGATGTCCATTGCTGCATTTACAGCTACTTGGTTTATTTATTTATTATTATTGGTCTTTGAATTTGCTTCTGTCCTCTAAGCAGTAATCTCTTAAAATATTTGAAGACCATCAAAATGGTCTTCAAACGCCACTTACCTACACTAAACAAACCAACTCATTTTGGCTTGTCCTCAAAGACCATATTTTATAACCCTCTATTTATTCTTATCTCTTTAGTTGGTCAGCATCTTTCCTGGAGATATCCTAAATGTAGACAAAGCACTTGAGTGAAATAAACAAAAAGTTTATTTCACTCGTCTCAAGTGCTTTGTCTAGATTTAAACAGAAAGTTTATTTCCTTTGTCTTCTATATGATTCTCTTGTTTATACCTTCCAGGACAAAGCTTCCCTTTTGTCTTTGAAATAGCCCAGCATTGCTGACTCATGCTCAATTTATGATCCACTATAGCCCATGCATCCATTTTCAGCAGCACTGTTATTCCTCATCCTATAATTGTGCAGACGGTTACTCTTACCTAAGTGGAGAACTTTTGATTTTTTGCCGTTATTAAATTGCATCCCAGTCACTTCAGACCATTTCTCCAATTTATAGTAATCAGTTTGAATTCTAACTGTGTCATCCACATGCTTTTTCAGCCTCTCCCAGCTTTAAATCATCTGCAAATATAGCAAGTATATTCCCTACTCCATCATGCAGGTTTTATTATTGGAAGTGTTCCATAGTCCTAGACTTCAAATCAGTCCCTGGTGGACGTCACTCTTACATCCTTCCAGCTGAACAGTTCCTCTTTATGCATAGTATCCCACTCAGTTGTGTCCCTGCCTTACAGCAGTTTCAGGAAGACCCTGGATTGCATAGAAAAATGTCATAAAAGACACTGTCAAAAGCTTTACTAAAGTAAAGATATTTTGCTTTTCAATACACAGACCTGTCACCATGTCATAGGAGAAAACTTGGTTGCTTTGACGTGATTTGTTCTTGACAAATCCACATTGGCTGGTTCTTATCCCCTTGTTACCGTCCAGATGTTTGAATATTTGAACCACTATTTCTTTTTTTTTTCTTTTGTAATTGAAATTAGATTGACTGATCTACACTTCTTTTCACTTTTTTAAACACAGGAACTATGATTGCCTTTTTCTGTTCTCTGAAACTTTACCTGTCCTCACTCTGTTCTCAAAATAATTGCTAAGGGCTCTGAGATCACTTCAGCCAGTTCGCTAAGTACTCTCAGGTGAATTTCATCAGAACCAGCCAGTTTAAAAACATCCAGCTTCTCAAAGTAGAATTAAACCTGTACTTTACCTTTTCCATCCTGAGTTCTTACCCTTTTGTCGTTGATGCTAATTGTGTTAGACATCTAATCACAGCCACTGTATCAAGTGAAGACTGAAAGAAAAAAGCCCCTACATTCTACTCTTTGGCCATCTGTGCACCATTGAGCCCTCTTGAACTTGGGAACCTATGAAATATTTTGATAATATCTACTTTGTATAATGGTAGAATAAGGAAAGAGGAAGAAAGCACTGTTCATATTTAAGCAAATTTTTGACCTCAGAAGGAAGTGAAGAATGTAATTTTGGCCAGACACATATGTGAGATTCATCACACATTTTAATCAATAAAAATTTTTTGTATCTTATTTGAGCATGCTTTTCCAGTGTCCCTGTGTAGTCAATGGAATATAGAAAGTCACTTCAAGGAGCAGGATTTCTGCGCTCTGTCCAGATATCTGTGTAAGATGAAACCCAACCTGTCAAGAACGCATAATGATGATGATATCAAGGCAAGTAGACATTGCGGACTGCAATTTGGTAAGGACTTGGTGCTTGGAAAGTCTTTATTACAGCAAGCACATCATCATGGAAAAATGGCCAGGTATTGCTCCAGTTACATCATAAGCTTTTAGACTGCATTGCTTTAGTCTCATCTTTTATGAAAGTTAATCACAATTTACATTCTGATTGTCAAGATGTTTAATTTTATGCACAGCATTGTTTTTTTGACACACCACTGTTTTTACATTTTTTTCCTGGGGAATCTAAATTATGCAGGAATTATTCATGAGTGTATGTATTTATATTGGTCAAAATGATCTGTTTCTGTACAAGAACGGAAGTTTCTGGCAGCCAGAAATTGGCTATAGCCCACTTCTGTCTTCCAAAATATCTTTCAAGTCTTGGAAAAAGTTGTAAAAGCCAGTTTTGAAATGGCTTTCAAATGATTTTTGAAATAATTTGGCTTATATGCATGGTATCGATTTAAGGCAGCACGACTTACTATCATGTAACCTAGCTGAAGCCCAAGTCTATTTTACAGAACTTAATTTTTTATGTACCATCAGTGTAGTCAAACAATCCAAACTGACTGCCTCAGTTTCCCCACTTTAGGGGGTTTATTAATTCCAGCACTCATTCCACCTCCATCCCCTTAAAGACCATGTCTTCTCCTACATGTCTCTAGAGTCATGATGCACAGCGAACTGTGAATCAGTGTCATTTATTTGCTCATGGTGGATGCCAAGAAAGCCAGTCATATTCTATGTCGGTCAAAGCACACAATAACACTTCAGTCATCTTTAAATGTTTAATACTACTTGAGTTTCCTTCAAGTCTTTTTTTTTTTATGTGACATCATGAACTTTTTTTTTTATTTGTAGAATCTCCATCTTCCTTTCCTATCTTTTCCTGCAATTTGATGTATGCACTGTGCTTTATGCAAGGCTCTGCTCAGCTTGGTTAAAATCTAATATGACTCTGCATCTGTATGTCTGTGCGTGTGTCTGTGTGTATGCAGCAACACACACATGTGCAATAAGTTCCTGGAAAAAAGAAAAACAAAGGAGGTTTTTCCTTTTGTGCCAGTTTGAATGATTACCCTTCACTCGATAAAGTCTGGCACGTACCTTGGTGTTTCATATGAACTGTCACAATAACCTGACTATAATGCAGATTCCTGCCCCAGCTTCCTGAGGTTTGTGATATGTCTCCTTATTCCATTAGCACTTTGTCATCTGCTCCCCTGATGCCACCGTTATGCAGAGAAGGGGGTTAGGGTGAGGTTCTTGATAGCGTTGAAAAGTCTCTTTGTAGTGCACTCCCTCTGTCTCTCCCCACTCCCAGTTCTCACAATACCTATTTATATGTTTCTGCTTATCTCATCTCAGCAACTGATGTATCTCACATGCAAGTCGTGCAGCCTTATTGTGGAGGCTTATGAATTTAAATATTTGGGGTTTATTTTGAACATGATATAGTATAATAACAAGGCTGTTATCTGTTCACTTCTGTGTAGTTCCTTATCAGTGTTTCAGAGGAGGACACTTTTCCTCTGACATGGCAGTAAGAATCAGCTGAAATAGTTTCTGGAATGTCTGTAAGGGAGGAATCTTAGCCACAGATTTCCTTCTGGGCTGATGAGGTTATTTCTCTGGTTTTTGTGTCTTTCCTAGTAAATTCCATCTATTTCAGTCTGTCTCTACAAAGAAGGCCACAGAATAGGAGTGGACTGAACAGATGATTAAAAAAAGAAAAAACACAAACCAAAGCAGAAACAGAAAACTTCACAGTATTTCCATCCTTTGGTTTACATAATTTAAAAGATATTCAAATTGTTCCTTTTTTAAGCAGCTGTATGTAATCATAATTGATGTTATGATGACATCATATAAATATGATAATAAATATCATATAAAATGACCATAAGTATATAATTTTTACTTTACATGCCAGCAATAAGATACTGCCTATAAGGGTGATGTAGTATTTTTATATTTATAATGCAGATAAAGTAGATTCGAAAGATTTTGCTAAGGCACACAAATAGGAGCCAGAAAAACATTGCTTGAAATTTCTTTTCTGTACAGCATAGTGCAAATAACTTAACTGCTCTGCAGCAATTTTCTAATCTCTGAAATGGGGACAGTAGCTGAGTGTTAGTCCTTGGCAAATGACTTAAACAAGACTACATTTCTATGACTGAAGTATAGGATATCTTTAGAGGTATTTTTCTGTTGAATTTCTTCTTTCATTTTTCACATAATTTATTTCAATTTCCTAAGTAACTACTTGGTGTCAGCTTTCAAGGTTATATTGAATTATATTTATTTTTCTGATTGTATTTGAACTGGAATCCTTATCAACACAAGAAAAAGTTTGCCCCTCAGGTTGTAATTTAACATAGTTGTGAATTTGTATAAGGCGTTACGTTAGTGCAAAGTGTCCAATATCTTTGTCTTTGGGGCTTTGATGAACAAGTTGGAAGAAGCACCTTGTAGAGCAGATTTAAATCTAGTTTTCCTGCAACTATGGTGACATAGCTGAAAAAATAAATGCTCTGCTTTCTACCACATGTTCTGTTACTATAAGGCCTGTTTCAAGCATGGTGATGGGTGGTTTCCCGTGGTCTGAATAAGATGATTCTCTTTACAAAACTGAAATAAATTCATTGGTGTCTCTCCCTCAGCAGTTGAGGTCACTTGTAAATGCAAATTGTTTTTTGGCTTAATTCTATGACATCAGAGGGTTTCCTTGTGGAATAACTCACGATTTTGCTACATTTATTAGACAAAACTTAGATATACAACAAAGCCTGGGATCATGCTGTATGTTTTATACCAACGTGCACCTGCCTTAATTCATTAGATCTCAATACAACCCATCAATTTATCTAGATTTATTCTGTACAATAGGTTTTTTAAAACTGATCCCTTCCCCAGTGTAGAAATTATGCTTTTTTGGAAGAGGTGGTGGGCAGGGTCTGTGCTCAAAGGCAGAGGGCAGTGGCAGGCACCTATGGTCCATAATTCTACTAAGATAGACTTGGTGTCAGTGGAAGCTTGACATGGCCTAATGATTTTGTGCTTCCCCATCGTTATTGGGAGAATCACTGCCTCAGACTCTGCTGGCATGGTAACAGGGTGACAGCTGCCATTTTAGTTGTCATTTGAGATTTAGCCCAGGAATGGTTTGAACTTAAAACCAGAAGTCTCTGCAGCTTGAGCTGAAAAGAAAGTGTCTGTAGCCAAAAGAGAAATAGTTTTGTATCCCTTCTGTAGACTGGGCAGCTGAGACAGGTTCATGGTATTGCCAAGAACAGTTGTAGCCCCAGTCTAAGTGGAACAGATACGTGGTGGTGTCAGGCAACCTGGCAGCACTTATCCCCATGCTTATCAGCATGGTATTGTGGGAATTTGGAAGGCACATGCACATTTGTTGGATTACACCCTTCTAGTAAACCTAGAGTGAACATGTATTAGGAGTAGTTTGCTGAACATATAGCTGCAAATTCAGTTCTATTAATCAGCATACAAACACCCAAACCTTTCAGCAATTAGAAAACTTGCAAAAAATAATGCTACTAGAGGTATCTATAACTCAAGAACAAATAAACAATCATTAAAATTCTCCCCCAGTAACAGAATCTGGTAATGACTCAGAAGCAGTAAGCAAGAATAGTCTAGCTCTAGCCCTAATGGAGAAGGATTTGTGCCAGCTAATAATCTTGTTTCTTTCAAAAAATATGTGTGAGAATCCTGGATTGCAGGCTGAGTAGCTAATGCAAGGTGAATCACCTGTGTTCTGAAATTTATGCACATTCAAATGACAGTTTCTTTAATTACTGACATAGTCACCCCCACATATGTTTTTGTAATCCTCATCGACATTAATGGGAAATATACTGCTATGTGGACATGTAAGGTAGACACAGAACCAAAAGCTTTTCTCCTCTTTTTTCTCATCTGCCTTGCTAGTCAGAGGTGGAAAACAATTCTTATTGCTAGATCCTCACAGAGATTAAGACAAAAATGTGCTTCTTTCTCTGCCGTCACATGTAATACTGTCTGAATGCAGGACATTGGCTATGATGAGTTGTATAAAAAATTCTACTCTCTCTGGCAAAAAGTGGAATGGCTCATTCATATCATACCATATGAATATATTATTCTGTACCAACATGTTTTGTTTTTCAACAGGGAAGCTGGTGTATACCAGACGTAAGTTACATGCTTTTTGTTCACCTGGATTTAACCACTCCCATTGAAGAGTTTTGAAACAGCTGGCCAGATGCCTCTTTGGAGTAATTTTGCTTGTTTCCCACTAGTCTTGGAAATCTTACCTTGAAAAATACCCCAAAAGACGTTTGGAAGAAAATAGATGCGCCAATATTTGGAAAAGTTACAGAGGACAACGATGATAATTATGAGTCTGTTTTCATGACAGTGATCTCAGGAACAATTGTGAAATGGTTGATGCAGTTCAAATTAATGAGTTAAGAGAGGTTACTTTAATTATTGCCAATCAACAGCAGTATATGCTAATAGGATTTGTTAATCTAGCTTGCTCCATTTTCATGAGATTACAAATTTGATTGAGAAATCTGTTTAATATAGTTGGACATCTCCAAGGCATTTGATTTGGTACAGAACAATATTTCATTAAGTAGAAAGAATGGTGCAAAATCAATCAATGGATTAATAGGTATGGAGAAAAATAATTCATGAGCTTCAAAATACAGTTGTGTATTGAATTTGGCTGGGATGGAGTTAACTTTCCCCGTAGCAGCCCCTCATAGTGCTGTGCTTTCTGTCTTGTAGCTAGAAAGGTGTTAATAACACACCAACATTTTGGCAACTGCTGGGCAATGCTGGCAGAGCATCAAGGCTCTCTTTCCACCCTTCTCTACTGAAAGCCAATAGGCTGGGGTTGGGCAGGAGGTTGGAGGGGACACAGATAGGACAGTCTGACCCAAACTAACCAAAGGGATATTCTGTATCATATGACATCATGCTCAGCAATAAAAGCTAAGAGAAAGAATATAGGGAGCTTTTGTCTCCTGAAGAAACCACTATGCGTACTGAGGTCCTACATCCCAGGAAGTGGCTGAACATCACCTGCTGATGGGAAGTAGAGAATAAATCTTCTTTTGCTTGCTTTCCTTCTACATGTGGCCTTCCCTTTCTTTCATTAAACTGTCTTTATCTCAGTCCATGAGTTTTTCATCTTATTTTTTCCCTTTGTCCAGCTCAGGCAAATTATTTCCCAGTATTGTCCAATACATAGTCACAGGGGCAGAAAAAAAATGTCAGTTATACATACAAGATTGGAAAAATGTTATTGGGAGCAGGGAGTATGAGAAGAACTTATAGGTCATGGGGGTTAATCTGATGAAAATGAGCTGCTAAAGATAACACTGTGGCAAAAAGGTTAATGAGACCACTACATTAATTCACAAGAGGATATGAGAAGTTGTAGAGAGATTAATTTACTGTATTGTTGGGTTCTACACTGACCCATCTCTATTAGGATCATTTCTGATATCCAGTGAACAGTGTTATAAAATGGGAGAAGTTTTAAAGAAGAGTGGTGAAAATGATTAATGAATTGGAAAACATGTTATACTGAAGGATTAAATTAGTTCCATGTATTTAGTTTATCAAAGAGCAGATTAAACATTCAATGTCTGGTGTGTAAGATGCAGTTGTGCATTCTTCAGTCTAGCCAGCAAAATATAACTTGACCTTTAATCTTGGACTTGAAGTTAGACAAACTAAAACTGGAAATGTGAACATGTCTTTGAAACTAGAATTGTTTGGTTTTAATACATCTTACTAATGATTCTTCATCAGTTGTAAATTTAAAGTCAGAATTGGGGTTTGTTTTCTAAAAGCTGTTGAGTTATATCTTTTTGGTCAGAATCAAAAATTCATACATGAATACAGTCTGACTTCTGTGAGAAACTGTTCTAGGTGACTACAAGGATATCTTTTGGCTTCATCGTCTACATATCTGACTCTGAATTGAGTGATTCCTTTAAAAGCCACTATAATTAATTAATGTCTGTTGGTAGAAGACTGTAACCTGAATTGTCAAAAAATTTCCAACACCCAGCACCCGTACCTTCCACAGCAGATAAAAACATCCTTCACAAAGGTGCAGGCATGTGAATGGATGTTTCTGCTCTTTGCTTTCTGCCTCAACCAGTATTCCTCCTGCCTGAACATGTGTTCATGATTTAATTTTAAAAGACTATGAGAGAGCCATCTGCATCACAGAGACCATTATTCTAGTTTTTGCAAATGCTGTGATGAATTTCCTGGTGGGTAAACTGTAAGACCAAAGTTAGCTTGGTTATTTTTGTATGATTATGTTCTTAATTGAAAAATGTACTGATTATTTCCAGCAATCAGTCAGCTTACTTCCTTAGTTTTCAAGATTGTAAGCACAACACTACCAAAAGTTTTTTTTTAAGCAAATTATTAATTTACAACTAATTTGGAGGTAACTTTTTGAGGGATTCCCATATTTTCATGTTTTAATAAAAAAAACAAAACAAAAAACCCTGAGCTGAAATGTCTTTAAACCTCACGTCTTGCTTTTGAAAGCTTTTATATACTAACTGAATACACAATTTCTTTTTCCTGATGGTTACTCTCTCATATTACAAGAGGACAAGTTTACTAAGAGAGTTGTTCCTTTTACTGAAGTCTTTTTTTCAGTCAGAAACTATCTGTCTGGTCTGTAAAGCATGAAATAATTTTTTGTCTCACAGTGGTATAAATATTAGACCAAAGATTTAGTCGGTACTAGAACTGAAATTTTATATGCAAACATTTTGTTGATTTCCTTAATTTTAAAGTTCAGCTGTATTAACATCTCCTTTGTTTGTTTATGCATAGCCATTAATTTCAATTTTTGTTGGTATGAATACTTATTAAAAAGATACCTCATACAGTTATTTATATGAGGGTATTTATTTCCTGAAATATTTCTATTTACTAAATGCTGCTTTCCTGAGTATTCTTACCTTTTTTTCCCACCATTTCTAAGATGAAGAAGCTTAAGGAGAGAAGAACAAGGAGAAATAGAAGGAGGAAGTTAATTTGGAGAAGCACATTATGAACAGCAAAATAAACAATTGTAACCAACTAAAGCCAACAGTGTAGAGACCTAAATATGCTTCATACAGTGTTTGTCTAGTGATGATGAATACATTACAGATGGTTACTGTCACATTGAAAAATCCTGGACTCCCTGTTTTAATTATTTGGTCTTTGTCTAATTTCTCCCCTAACAACTTTCTGTGACTTCAGTGTTATTTTCTGGCTCTTCTCAATGATCAGATTCTTGATCAACCTTAAAAAAGAAACTTGAAATTCAGTGGAAAACATTAATTTACATACAATTTGACTGATCCCCAGTAGCATTAGGGCAAAGGAACTTTTTACTTTATAATATTACTGAATCTATGAAAAAAAATTGAGACTCACAATTCTGAGATTATCAGAAACAGTTGATTAATTTCATTTTGAAGCAATGACTACTAGAATTTATTTTGGTAATTATTCAGGATAATAATTGCCTGGACTACAGGGCTAACCTTTTTCTCTTTCAGGTCAATAGAAAGATTCCTAATAATTTAAGTAGGAGGTGACTATGACTATTTATGAGTAACATGGTCTGCATTAATTTTATCTTAATGTCTTCATGGAGGTCAAAAAAAGGGACAACGTATTTTGAATTGAAAACACAAGTACTGAGTAGCTTCTAAGATACTTATCTTCTGAAGTTGGTAATTGTCTATTTTATTGTAATGCTTCATATTACATCACCATAGAAATTCAAATAATGAACTGAGTGGCCATGATGTGGAGAACCATGCAGACTTTCTTAGCTTTTCCTCATCAAAACAAAGAGTGTCCTCAGAGCCGTGTCCATTAATCTTCTATACGCTTAATCCAGAAAAAAATGTACAAAGGGCATGCTTTAAGTTGTGCTGGCCTTGCTTTGAAAATGTGGGTTGTGATCTCATCAATTGGAATATTTAAGAAAAAAATTGTCAGATGTCCCTAATTATCCCAATGAGAATAAAATTGGTCTGTCATGACGTATTTCCTGAAAAATCTTGATCTTCAAATAGTGAATACAACAGACTTCTAAATGGAAGAATTTCCTAAACTCATCTGTAAGTATTTATTTAATTTTCCAGTGGTGATACGTTGCTTAATGAAAGGCTATATGTTGAGTGATTCTATAGGCTATCATTCATGTTCGGATAACACATGTGAAAGTTTCTCATCCAAAATAGCCTATTTTCCACTGTGTTAAAAAAATCCCACTGGTATTGGTAGCTTATTATCAATCATGGCTGCATTCTTTGAACATAAATGTGGCTTCATTTACATCTTTCTGATTCTTTGGTCCAAGAACATCATGAGTAGTACAGATGGCAATATTTGCTCCACAGCTCATCTCCTTGACATGTTCTGGATCTGTGCTCTGTTTCACTGATGGGTGTCTTTGTGGAAAGGTTATGTTCTGCCAGCATATTTACAAATGCCCCCTGTGCCTTCACACTTACTGAAAATTGATTAGTATGGAAAACTACTGTGCCCACTTCAGCCCAGTACTCCACAGAACATGAAGTGAGGTTACACCCTTTTCCAGTAATATATTCCATAGATTTGCGGAACAGAGACAGGGGGAGGAATTTTTATTTTTTATTCTTTATATTTTGGGGGGGTTTATGGTTTGTGGGTTTTTTTAAGAGAATAAAGTTGAAAGTTGAAAAGACTGGGCAAAAAACATGGTATTGCACTGTATTCAATCTGATGAGCTGCATCTGTGTCTTTCTTGTCCGGAATGTCTTCAAGACAGCAGTATATAAATGGAAAGACAAGGAGGGAAAATAGATCAGGACAAGACAACAAGCTAGGAAAGAAAAAAAAAAAAAAGGCTATGATACAAATTGTAGTTTGCAATCAGCTAAGAAAAATTCCTTTTTCCTACCTAATTGATATTTTTCAATCTCAGTCTTCCATATTGTGCTGTTATCTCCCATAACAAGACAAGTATGTTTGCAGAAAGGCTGTTTATTTATTCATTTTTTCATGTTGCATATTATAACTGATGACCACTTGATGGAAAGTGGGAAAAAACGAACCTTCCAATGCAATGGCACATGCCAGAAATCCCAGAGCTAATGGGAACGTGGCACTGGCCAGAAAAGGCACATTTGCAGTTATTGCTTGAAGTTGCACAAGGAGAATCTCTGTCATTCTTTTATATCAAAGACACTAGAACTCCTTTCATATACAAGCAGAAAAACAACTGTACTGTTGTGTGTTACAGGCCCGGAACCCAAACCCTCTAGCTTCTGTGTAAATTTACTACAGAAAAAAAGTGTCTGAACACTGTTTTGGTAACCATCCCAGACCAAATTTTGACACTATCTTTAGAAAGTTCTTATCCTTCAATAGTTGCATTTTTTAAATGAAATAATGAACCCTGTTTAGTTCTTTGAAGATCTTGAGAAGATCCTAGCCCTGAAGAAAATTTCAGACTGTCTGCAGCTCTATGAATCCACTCTAGTACTTTGTTCTGCAGTCTTTCTTTTTAAAACTTAAGAAAAAGGCATAAAGAAGGAAGAACTATCCCTCATTTAATTGTTTGTCAAGTAACTGGTTTAGCAATGTGAATTGCCTATTCTATTCTCTTATTTACTGGATGAAAACCTAGCACAGTTCCAGTTTGAAATTTAAAGCCTGTCTGATTCAGGTTTGCACAGAACTTGTGCTTTTATCTCTTGCCCATCATTCTTCTTTCAGGTTATTGTGACATTTCATGAAACTTCTGCCCACATCCCACATTTATTTTCAAAATAAGAATGTATTTATTGGTTATGGCTATTTAACAGATGCCTATATGTAAGCAGTGCCTCTCATCCCCTGAGCCCAAGGAGCCATAACCACTGGAGTTTGATTGTCTTTTGTATCCAGTTTTTCCAGTATTGATGCTAACATGTTCCTATAAATAACTTAGTTTGAATTTAATTTCTCATTTCACTAATGAAAAATTTTCCTTCCTTCCTTCCTTCCTTCCTTTCGTCCGTCGGTCCTTCCTTTCCCCATTCTCTCACTTTCTCTGTCATTTCCTCTCTCTTACCTCAATTTTTAGGTAACACAGGAGACTAAATGTATATCAGAGCTAGCCCTTCTGCTTGTAGATACAGAATGGGGTGTTTTTGAAGAGCCAATGGAAAGACTTTAAGATGGACCCTGCACATCCTGATCCCTATGGTGCTACTGGAAACGATGAGTGTTTTTTTTATGATTGAATAGACCTAGATGGGCATAGAGGCATAGGACACTAGGAATTAACTCAAAAGGTAGGGTCAGAGAAAAGATAAGGTTTATAAAACATACAGATTAAAGAGAAAAGAATAAGATTAAGGGGACAGACATTCTTACAAATCAGTACAGTCAGGAGTGAGACTGCTGCATTCTATTCACTGAAAAGCTAACCCTCCCTTTATTCAGAAACGTTCAGAAGTAATAAACAGTGCCTTGAACTCCTCCAGCCTCCTTTCTTTTAACCTTATCCTTCTAGTACACCCCATGTTATGTCCACCAGGGAGATCTTTGACTTTTTCAAAAGCAAGCGGCTCAATTAGAAAAGAAGCAGCATTTGCCACACAGCCCACTCGCTGCCGCAGCCTCCTTTAATCCAATCTAAACTGAAAGTGTTCATTTATAGGTCTGCTCCATCACAAAGGAACATATTGATTATCAATTCAGGAACAACATTGTCAAAACAAGTCAACTATAGGGTTGACCGTCTGCAATTGTGACACTGTTTTGAAAAGATCCCCGCTCTGTGACATTTATGGACACGTTCTCAATAGGCATTGTTTCCAGGGCTTCATTACCTTTACAGTAGTCCCTTTACTTATCTGGCCTGAAGGAAAATGGTGCTGAGCTCTTCTTCATACCGAGGAACTGTCTTCTGTTTTGTCATTTCATTAGCATAGTGGGACTGTAATCCACAAGAAAGCTGCTAATAATGCCATGGTAACAGAAATACATATAAACAGACAGTAAATATTGCTAATTTTCAATTATTCACAAAGTGAATATTCAGACATATTACTCACTTTTAAATTCTACTCTGAAGTACCATTTCTAACTGAAAGAGTCAAACCCAGGGTATTTGGCAGGCTTTTAGATTTACATTGCAAAATTTTTTACTTACGTTAAGTGTTCCTGCCATAATGGTTACTCCATTGAGCCACTATATAATCTTATTGCTCTAACCAAAAATGACTTTCTCCCACCTGTAGCCAAGAGGAGGTCTTGTCAGTGTGGAAAGATCCAAAGAACCAAAATCCAAAATACACCAATTACTGCTTCAACTGCTTTTGTGCAAGGTGTGTTATTTCCTCTGCATCTTCTCAATGCTGTGACCACAGTTTTAAAAAAAATAGAAATAACATCTTCTACTTCTTGGCAGCTCATGGCATTAAATAACATGTTCAAAAGTGTGTTTTTATTTTTTTAAAGTTCCTTATGGAAAGTTTGAATAAAGGACATGAATGTTTTATTTATGTGCTTCAGAGACATAGTAATTTCTTTTGTAATGGGTTCTTTAATTGATTTATAGTTCCCAGGACTGTTATATATGCTGTACTTATCAAGTTGTCTTAATCAGCACTACCACTGTTTTAACACAACAAGCATAAATTACACTGTAGTCTCTGTGAGGCAAAGGCTGTATATTAAACTGAGTCTTCCTTGAATTTTGAAAATAAAATTTAAAAACATGAACCTGATTGCCCTTTCCCAAACCTTTTCCAATTATAATCCAGGACAAAATATTTTAGTAGAGAAACAAACCAAAGATAAAAAAATAATTGAATCTCCAAATGTTAATATGAAACAATTATTCGTATTTTAGTTTTCCTCTACTGTATTTCATGGCTCCTGAAACTCCTCTGGATATTGTAGAAATAAGCAATTATTGACAGACAAAACAAGAGGAGTTAATATCTGATGTAGTTTGAAACACAATAATGTAATTTTACACCTTCATCATTTACTTCATCCTTGTCATCCTTTTGAGATAGTGATTTGATGATGTCGTTGTAGTTATGTGATGTAGTTCTCTGCTGCTTGACTTCAGATTGGTTTAAGAATTTGACCCCATGGCTTCTGTTTTTACTGAATGAAAATCTCCTTTCTTTCTGCATAAGTTTCTGTGGCTCAACCAATAACAACAGAAGTTCCCATGGGTCTGCTTTCAATATTTTTTAAATCTGCCTCTGATTTAATAATTTCTCAAGGTTTATGTCATCTGGTATGTGTAGGGATTCAGACTCTAATTCAGACAACTTATTTTAGTTTTCTATGATCTAGATGTCTAAGTGCATGCCCATGGCCACCCATACCATGATCTGTTTAGTTCACTGATCAGTTCACGGCGTCACTCCTTTAAGCGCGCTGTTGATCACCAATCTGTTCCACACAACTCTGTTCTTATATCTAGTGAAGAAGCAGATAAGTATTTTGGGTATCTTTGAAAAGGAGATAATTTAGAGACATCCCCACACAAGATGGATCCTTCTTATGTAACTTTTGTCATCTGTAAGTTTAAGTAATATAAGTAATTTGTCTGGACTCCTGGAATTGACAGGGGTTGATTAATGACTCTAGGGCACCACAAGCATAGGTGTCTAAGAAAGCTGCAACTAACAAGACAGATACCATGCATGACTGCAAAATCTTAGAGCATCCTTACTTACTTTTTATTTGTTACTGTAGTCCTAAAAAGCCCTCAAGAACCAAAAGGTTTTAATGTTATTTTAGAATTAAAATTCTACTTAGAAAATTTGGAATTATTTTTTTTTTTTATTATTCTCTGAAAGTCGATGATTTGTGATTTACTACAAGATTCAGGGGCTGTTCATAACAAAACAAGTTATTTGACTTTATACACAGACTTTAGTTCCAGATTCCTCATTCTTTAGTTATAAAACAGATGCTCCAAAATAAAAAGGGCTATCACCAAAACTGAGTGGAAAACTACTTAAGAAAAAAAAGTATGGCTGGTAGGTGAGGGAAGTTTTTAAAAGTTGTGTCAGATACCTGAAGAAATGGAGTTTTGCTCTGACAAAAGGTATTTTTTCCATTAAAAAGTAATCCTGGCTAAGAGGGAGGTGAAGTCTGTGATAAAAAATAATGGAAAAAATATGGAGCCTGATAACAATGAATAAAATCAGTATTAGATAATGGAGAGAACTGATAAAGAAAACTAAAGGGATCAGTTGAAAATCTATGGTTAATAGGGCAAGGATGACAAGAAGTTCTTTAAGCAAAAACAAAATGCTCACAGTATTGTAGAACTATGTATATTAAAACTGTTAACCATGATAGAGAAAATACAGAATTAAGTAAATAAGGCTGTTTTCTGAAAGAATGAAATATTTTATTTTCTCTCACTACTGAGGAAGGGTGCTAAACAGCAATGACTGAATATTTTTAAATCTCCGGAATTAGATAATTCACAACCACGGTTAATTGTCTATGGAGCTGCCTGAATTAATCCATTTCTTTTTGGCAAAAATAAATATTCTGAGGAACTTCCAGTCTTAAATTATAGTTGATGCCAGTCAATACAACGTTATGGAAATTTTTTTTTTTTTTCAAATGATGCCATGTCTTGATGAGATAGTGAAATATTTTCATAAAGTAATTCTCCTGATGTATAGCTGCTGTATAGTTCCGGATACATTGCGTGCAGCTGGCAGATGTGCCACGGCATCCATGGGCGCAGTGACAGTTAGCAGCCAGGTGTGATGCCCGAGGTGTCTGAGCCTCTGTGTCTAGACAGCTGGATTGTCCCCTGGTGACCACACTGAGCAGGATTCATCTGCCTCACTAAAGGCATCCAAAATTTAAAATGCCTGAGTTGGAACTAGATTCTTTTTGAAGTCAAGAGAGGAAACAGGCAGCTTCATCTGACTGAGCTGAAACACCTTCTGTAGGATGAGGTGAAACATCACTGTGAGGTGCTGAATCTCCCGCCATTGACTCTGGGGAAAGGTAGTGAAACTGAAATTGGATGATATCAACCCAACGCAGTACAAAAAGAATATTGACAATCTGGAAAGTGTTTGGAAAAGATCTGTTGAAGCGTTTCAGGATTTGGAAAAGGTGCTTTGTAGTCTGTGACTGAAGAAACACAATCAATTTTTTTTGTCCAGAAGGGTTAAGAGGTTGCAACCTATGATTGTATCTGAAGAAGAAGTATTTCAGAGTAGGAGGCTCTTTAATCTTCTAGGAAAAAAAAAAGGGGGGGGGGGGGGGGGGGGGGGGGGGGGTGAGAGGGAACCAGAGAACATAACACCCTGCAGCTGAAAGCTTAAAGTAGCACAAAGTAAGTGCAGAAATTAAAGTGCACGTTATTTACAATGGAGGTAGCTGTATGGAGGAAGCTGTGTGACTGTCACAGCTGGTGACTGTAAAAGCTTATCTCAGGAAATAGAGGCTTCTCATTACCTTGAGTGCATATCTAAACGATGTGCTACCATGCAAAGTGAAGAGATGCGCTTGGTTAAATTCCTGTTGAGATTTTGTGGCCCAGAATGCACCAAGCAACAGACTGAGTACTCACAATTATTCATTCTGGCTTTGAACCTATGAATTTCAGAATGTGTTTTCATCGAGTAGAAAAGAAGCATTGTACATTTATCAGTGTTGCTTCAAGTTCCAAAGAGGCCCAGGAGGAATTATTAACACAGCAAAAAGGAAGGTGAAAAATGGGGGAGATGATAGAAGGGAAAATGAAAAATAATTACATAGAATTTTCACCCCTGCTGCCATCCATTTGCTTAAAATAATTTTAATTTCATTTTGGGTCTAAAATTTATATTTTGCTTTATTTAAAATTGAATTTCTTTAAGGTTTGGGAAAAAATACTTATTTTTATATATTTTTATTTACCTGCTACTTTCTCTTTTTTTTTCCCTCTTTCTTTTGAGCTGTCTCTCACAAAAAAAAAAAAAAAAAAAAATTAGAAGAGGAGAAAGAGAAGGACATTTCAAGTTTCTTGACAAAAAAAAATTATTTGCCTGGAAATTAAGTGAAAAGCACATTTTCCCTTTCCTTCATAACATTCCACACAGAAAAGAATTTAAAGGATACAATGACATCTTGTCAAACCTTAATGAACTTTCAAACATTTATAAAAAGTCCTAAATAAATAGTAGCTCATGTTTTAGTACTCATGTTTAGTACAAATGATTGAATTATTTTCATGATACCTGTGTACTTTTACCTTATTTCTATTACTTAGAAAAAAAAACTTATCATAGGTTTATATCCACAAAGAATTAAATTCTTTCTTTACATCTTTATACAGCAGCTGCTACTGAAATACCTTTATAAATGAGGCTATTTTATAAAATAGCATCTTACAGGAAACTCTTTTGTTTAGGTAGCCGGGAATGCAGGAGCCCTTAACCCACTTGGTATTATGTCTAGAACTTTTATATATAAAATTTTCTTGCTGTTTATAGCCTTTTTTATTAGCGTGCCTTTTTTTTTTTTTTTTTTCATTGCGCAGGTTTGTGGAGCAAGCAGCTGTTCATTTGTTTTGTCAGTAATGGAAAGAAGACTTGAACAGCTGATGACAGGTAATTTGGGCTGATGTTCAAGTTCTTATAATAGAACTGTGTAGAAAGCTATCACTTTATCTTACAGTGTCTGTATACGTGTGACAAGACTTTCAGAACAGAAGAAGAAATTTGCACTTCACAGGGTAAATAATAAAACATGAGAAAATAGACAGTGGTGTTAGGAATGACGTATAGAAAACCTACACGCAGGAAGCCATTTCTGTTTCACAACAAGGTGTTTTGCTGGCTGTACGCTGCTGGAATTTCTGAGGAAGGTTCATGACTGTCATGGGTTGGCACTTCTATCAGTTTTTAATATTAGCACAAATCTGGATCATGCTCTAAACATTTGTATTCCTTTTTTTGTAAAAATGTGTCATGTTACCTAACTATCGGGTTTCAGGAATTTCTAGGCAAAATGCACTCCTGCATTTTGTCCAGTTGGAGCTTCATTTCCACTTGTCATTCACTCTCTGGAGATTTCTCTTCTGATGTGTTTTCTGGCAGTTCTTTGACAGCTCCTGAATGTTTCCAGTAAATCATCCCCATATATTCATGGCTGTCCTCTTGTTCCAGACCTACTTCCATGCAGAAATTTGAGTTTCCATCATCCCTCAAGGGAAGCTGTTCCTTCATGGCAGTTGTAGTAATTACAGTTGTCCTCTACTTCTGCCTCTACTTGACCTTGAAAGCACCTTCTATATACTCTTCCCTGTCCTCTGCTGCTTTTCTCTGTCACTGGCAACCCTCTTACTGCCTGTCCTACCCAGAGTTCAGGGAGTTCCCTGTTACCTCTGTTACAGCAGTATTTGGTTCCCTGCTGCCACTTTTTAATTCGTTCTGTCAGCTTTCCTACCACTGCTGGCTTCAAAAGTTTATTTGCTGTAGGCAACAGAGAGTCCACATATGGAGTGCCTGGAGATGCTGTCCTGGCTGCTGCCCATGCCTTCTGTTAGTGTGTGTCTCCAGTTGTTCAGTTGCTTCTTAGCTTTCTCATGAAGCTGTGAAAAAGCTCTTTTTCATAGATATCCCCATACATTTGCATTGCAGATGGAGTGTCGGTCATCACTTGTGATGAGTAACTCGGTGGTTTTGCTTAGCATCACAAAAAATTAAAATAGAAAATATGTTATAAAGAGTTCAGGTGATAGTACAATCATCAGAAGCCATATGCCACACAAAAATGGCAAAAGCTATTTGTTTCAGCCAAATACAGACACCATGTAGCATATTCCTTAGCATTATTTAATAGGAGGTAATTATTAAGGATTTGGATACACAGAAACATATTCTCTAGCTTAGTCATGGCACTTGAAAGTTTGCCATTTGCATAGTGAAACAAACTCCAGATATATATTGTTACTCATGAATTACTTATTAGTTCTACTCTTCTATGCTGCTTTGTTCCAATTTAAGCGGTTTTGGCCTCATTGAGCTACATGGTGTGACTGAAAGGTCATTTTACAACCTGTTGCATTCCCTGGTTGTCACTAGACTCCTTCTGGTACTGTGTCTCCATGTAGCAATTGGATTAAGAAAGGATCATACAGCTTAACGATCTGGAATAGGGATGTGATTCTTGGAATGCAAAATAGAGGAGAAAAACTTGATGTAAGTTGATAAAAAATTGAGGAGATAAAATAAAGAGGTACAAATAAAAGCAAGAATGAAAGGTAGGGCAAGCATAAATGGCAAATAGACAAGTCAATAATTAATGACAATAAAAACCAACTAGCTCAGAAGTGCAAAGCTTATTTTTTTATTCTTTGAAGCTTCCCTCATAGGCCACTGTAACTTAAAAAAAAAAAATGTTCCTGGATGTTTTTGTTCTTGGTAATCTTCAGCATACCAATTCTGACAATAGCAAGATAATTTTGTCAATATTCAGACAAATAACCTGAACAGTACAAATATTTAAGTTCTTACTTCTGAGTATACAGGAACATTAAAGCTATCTAGGTACATTTTTTTTTGATGTATTGCTGTTGATTTGGTGTTGTGTTTTTATTTAATCTTCAGCAAATTGCCCTTTTAATTTTAAACCCACATAAAGCAACCTCCAAAATTAAACGACTCTGTATTTCAGTCCCTGTGAATTGGTGAATTGGACTATACAATTAACAGTACATCCAGTGTATTATTTTTGAAGAATGGAGAGTCAGTTATATATATTTTTGCGACCTTCCATTCACGTTAATGGGACTCACGCAGATAAATTGCCCTCAGCAACGTTAAGTTTTCACCCTTCGGTCTCAAGCCAGGCCTTCAATTACAACCTAAAGAACCAAACACACCCTGCAGTTATGAAAGACGTGTGCCTGGGCATTCAGCATAAAGAGGGAAATATCAAAATAAGGTTATTTGGCAGGAACTGGGAAAAAAAAAGTTATTTTCTAAACGGCAGACAGGACAGATGGAACTAAAAGTCAGGCAGCTGAGAGAAGGATCAAAGAAGAACAACTATTTCCTTGATGCAGGGAAGAGCAAGCAACAACAAAGTGTGCAGTACGGCGTGTGCTCCTGACACAGCCAGGTCAGCCAGCAGCTTAGATAAACTTCTGAGCAGGGTAAAAGGGACTAGAGGAAGAGGGAAATGCATTAATATCTTGAAAAGATAGGAAGAAAAAATGAGGCGTTAAGGCTCCTTGCCTGTAAGGTTGCCTGCCAACTCTTAGGCTTTCTTTATTATGATGAAATGTATTAAATTATTTTAGTATTAAGGTGCTGGTACAAGTGAGCCTGATGATGTTTATTTTCTAAAGGAAAAAATGGGAAATAAATCTATTGACAGAATACTGAGAAAAACGAACCTTCAGGCTAAAGAACAAGAACGTTTGTATGTGTTTGGGAGGGTGCTGCAGAGGGAAAGAGAGACAGAGAGGGCAAAGGAGAGAGAAAAAGACATTTTAATCTATATATTTGTATATTTGATTTTTATATATTTGTATATTTGATTTTTGTAACCTGACTTTTTTCAATGCTGGAGTTGTATTTTGGTTACAGAGTCTTATTTTGTTTAGCCCTTTCCTTTTATTATTTAAATAAAATATTTAAATGACATTAGTATTACAGAACAGAGCAGGCTGACAAATCCCCAGGTTTTTCAGATGCTCAGTTCCTGCCCGGGATACGTGACCCAGGACTCAGGTCTGGACGTACTAGCCCAGATGTCACTTGTGTATGTGCCCCACGTGGTGTGAGTCTGCCCTCTCTGAAGCCCCATGGTGAAATCCACTACACCTTCCCCAACTGTCCCCCTGGCAATCACTCTGTGTGAGAACGGCTTGAAGCTGGGATCTACTATGTTCTTAAATGCATATTACCAGGAAAAAGCAAGATGGTGGCTTTGGCCTGCAAGATTAAACGTGTTTAGAAGCTGTCCCTAGAGAACTGTTTCCTCAAGATATATGTTTTAGCCAGTGCTTCACAGCTACATGTTTTTTGGAGGGAGACTTTTAAAACAGATTTTTTTACATTTTTTTTTCTCAACTCAAATGCTATTCAAAAGGTAAATTAAAGCTTGAGTGCAGTTACTTCGTCCTTTTCCAGAATATAGTTTTATTTTATTTTTATTTAATGTATTTACGTTGGTGGATAGGTAAATGATTGTAGCATTAACCTGTTTCTCATTGATGAATGTGTCTAGAAGAATAAAGGAAGAAGAGAGGACAAGAAGAATGGATATTAAAGTGAGCAATATATTTCAGTGTTCCTCTTGCTGTTCCATTAATGGTACCCATGAGAAGACCCATCTTACATTTCATAGCAGTTCTTTTTTTCTCCCATTTCCTTTTCCCACTTGGGCATCATTTATAGAAAAAAAAAAGTATATCCCTAATATTTTCTATAGTCTTTGATTTGGCAATTCATTATTTGCCACAAACTAATTGGTTTTGTGAGTGTGTTTCTGGAGTTTTACTTGTATTTTTAGTGTCAGTGGGCTTGAAGCACAAATTATATATTCATTGATAGCAATGCATTTTACAGCATAAAGCTTGCTTCCTTCTGCCAGTGCTCCTTTCAAATGACTCATGGATTATTCAGGTAAAATAATAATTATCTCTCGAGAAATAAAATAAAAATAATCTGTACTGACTGTCACTGCTTCATTGTAATGTAGGATAGATAACAGGATAACTTCAAATGAACATTTTTAGTTTCTTTCTGTTGTGCTAATTTGCAGCTAAGATTACATTTCTGTGATTTTCATCTCCCATGGTTCAAGGATTCTGACATTTGTGCCTGCCTCCTGCGTTACCCCCCAGACTCATCCATGCCCTTTTTATGCTGAAATGAATATAATAGGAATACAAATTGAACAACAACAAAAAAATACTGATCCAGTATATCTGGTCTATGGAGGAAGAGCACTTTTCACAAAATCCCATTGTCTATGAAGGAACTGGAAGGATTTCCACTGACATCAATAGGTGTTGAAGCAGATTCGAGTGCGGGTTTAGCAGAATGGAGAGGGAAAAGTGCTCTGGTGATTTCATCCCCCAAGTTTGCATTATCCAGGAGACCCCTATCCCAGAGAGCATCGCAGTATCGTGGCTGTGTAACCTTCCTCTCTTGGAGGGAATATTTCACAGGGCTGTTTCCAAGGATCTGTATATGTATCTGCAACATTATCTGTGGGTGAGCTTGGAAAATCCCAAACCCACAAATTTCTACCCAGTCTATTTCAGATATTTTGCACCCATTTTGTGGGTGTTTGTACCGAAGTGGTGTGATGCCTTGTCAGCAATGAAGTAGCTACATGGTAAGATGTATGTCAGACTGGAATCCAAATCACACACCGACGTGGTGTAATTCAGCTCCAGTGCTGTGGCCTAGGCTGGTATCATATGGCAGTTTGCGATTATGGAAATTACCTCAGACTGTCGATAATGTTAAATGCCTGCTCATATGTTCAATTTATGTGGGAATTTCTTTGTTCCCAACACCAAGAATGTGCAGAGGAAGAAGAGCAAACAAAGTCTGCTTAACACCTCTCACGAACACCGAACATGGTGCTGTGTGGGTGACTGTCAGTGTAAGTCGTTTGAAAAGAGAAGCTCGAAGGCAGGTTTTAATAAATTCAGTTATCATTTCTCTAACTTTGTTTTATGACTTTTTGCCCAGCTGCAATAGGTAGAACATCATCTGGAAATGCTGCAATATATAATTTTTCACCGATGTCTTAGCAGTAGAAGATGGACTTTACCCAAAGTTTTGCGTAGAGAGCTGTGAAATGTGGCACTCGAATCTCTCAAAGTAACAGTTTTCTTCACTGAATGTGGATGCCGAAAATCAATTATATGTAGATTGGCTATGAGAGAGACAAGCTGTTCTGTTGATTTAGGCATGACCTGTGTGGTGACGCTTCATCTCCCCCTGAACTAAATATTCTCTCCAATGACATATTAATGGGAGGGCATCCAAAATACTTGCTAGGCAAATGAATGTGTAATAGCCAGATGGTTTATTTGGATTTTCAGTAATCCTCAGAGGATCAGAAAAGGGATTTATTTAGGATTCAATAAGTTATGGCATGCGGTTACCTGTGTTAAAGTGTCTTGAAGTACAGTAGGTCATAATTGCAGACCTGTTCTGTTCTTTTCTTATTCTGCCACATTTGTAAAGCACTGTGGAAAATGTCAGCCGACTTTTCATGGTGTCATAGGAGCACAGGTGGGGGATGTTTAAGAAATAGGGTTGTAAAAGAGGTGGTGAAGCAAATTACCCAATAATCCCTTTTGCTATTCTCAGGACTATTCAAATCTTTCATCCTACATCAAATTCCTTCTATTCAAAATTTAGCATAAAGACCATAACACGTTTCTTAGAAGGTGGAATAAAACTTACCTTGTGATCCCACCTTCATAACTCTTTTTAATATATGGAATCTTATTTTCGGATGTCTTCTCTTTCCTTGAACATCTTGTCCCGAGACAAGAAAACTTCTAATACAACACTACACAGGCTTTTTGTTCGTGCTTTTAGCTCTGTATGTGTCTGGTCAAATGTCCTCAGCATATGCGCACTCTCTGCAGCTGGAGAGTGAGCCGCAGATGTTACATGTGTATAAAGGCTGCCTTTTCTCCACCTGGTTCTCTAATATACAGATGTGGGTTTTTTTTTTTTAATCCATGAGCATGAATGGGTCCCTTTGATGGTAGTGTATATTCTGCATGGAGAGGAAAAGGAAATTGAGTTTCACTGAATGATGGGTTTTGTCTGGAACACATTTCTGCTGGGGAAAATTGAACTGTTTCTGAAGCATTTCAAAAATTCACGTCTTCTTGTAGACCAATAGTGCCACCGCTGTGTGTTCCACTGGCAGCAATAGTGGACCACAATGATTCCTGTCTATGGTACAGTTAGGAAATCAGCAAAACACTTAAAAACCAAATGTGTCACTTGAGCAAAATGATGAAGTCTAAATTCTGCAGAATTCAGGAAAGCCTCTGCTGCATGTCATTGGATTTGCCCCAGCTGTTACAATTTTTTGGGGAAAACCTTGCCTCGCACACCCAAAGTTCTACCACTGGGAATGCACAGCAGGATCATACATTTACTATGCTTGCTACTTAGAAAATCCATCTCCTCAGTAATTCAGAAAACAACCATTCATGTTGAATGAATTTACCTGATTCTATTGGGTTTTATTAAAACTTGTACAGTGATGTAAGGGCATGGCAATAAGAGTACACTTATTTCATTCATTTTTCACTGGAGAGTCTATGGAGAGATAGATCATAGGTTTTTTGTCCTACTGACTTGTAAGTCCTAGACAATGCAGTGTCAGTCTTGGCTTCTTTCCTTTTGGTTTCATGTACATGACTTAGCTCTTACAGGCTCCTTGCCAGCTAGCTGGATATTCTTGGAACATGGGAGCTGTCTGCCTGCTCTCCCACAGGCTGGGGATAGCCTAATCTGTAACTTTTCTAATTGAAGGCCAAATACTTCAATAACTGACTAGGAAGAGGAAGATCTCAGAAATGTGCTCAGGTTCTGCACCCAAGTCTCACAAAAATGCCAAGCAGCAGCTCTGAGATACCTTCCTTGCTGGCAGACCCTGTGGGTTCGCTCTGACATCCGTGTCCCTGGCACAACCCTGCCAGTTGTGAACTACATCTGGGGGTGCCAACTCTCCTCCTTGGTGTCCACAGAGATATCTTGAGGTTTCAGCTATCACCAGCACCTCCTTACCCGTCTCTGAATTTGAGCTGGGACTGCACTTGCTGGTAGACCCTCTGTTGAGTACCTGCCATGTGTCAGGTGACCATCCATCATTAGTTATACCTTAGGACATATTACCCTCATTTTCTATGCAGTCACCTCTAGTGCTCTAGTCTGTAACCAATGTTGTCCAGAATACCAACAGCAAGTGTAGGCATCTTCGTGAACCAGGGCATAAAAATGTCTACCAATCCTTGAATTTAGAAGGTTGTCTTTCCACCATTTGTCACTTACCACTCACTCGGTTCCACTGTGAGCGATGTCTCTGCATGAAATGTGTGCCATAGCTATAAGCCAGATGTCAGTAAAAAGTGGATTATCCCCGTTTCAGCATCCCTTATTGTGATTCAATTTTCGTACATGATAGACACTGCTGTTCAAGAAGCGGCACTGTCACTGGTCAGCATGTGATTTAAACAAACATTTTGAGACCATGAACTGGAGAGGTGCTTGGTCAAACAATTGGTCACTGGGTAGATGAAACTAGCAATACAAACACACTGTAAGCTGTAACACTGGGAAAGCAGATGTATGTTTGAAGCCAATGATTTTGATTTTCATGAGTACATAAAGAAGGATGTTCCTAAAGTAATAGAGATTAAAGGTGCTGAAAGAAAATAAAAGCAGTTTTTTAAACCAAAGGGAGTGTTTAGGGGAGGAGGAGTGATCATTCTTACTCTAAACTGGCAATGAAAAATACAGTACTTGGCTTGTCAGCATTTGATCTCAAAATTCATTTTAAGAATTCTGGAACAAAATCTCACATGAACCAGTGCAGTTTCTGCTTAACTGGGGAGTTGTGCTTCCAATTGTTTTAACAGGCAATATGTAATATAATTGCAAGTATCCAGAGGTCAATAGAGTTTGCTGTAGTTATCAGGGGAAATAGGCTTCCTGGTGGGTAGACAAAAAAAGAATTATTTTAATATCCACAGTATCATTTTAATGTTTGATAAAAGATTCTATATACACACGTATACTTACATATGCACACGCATGTACACACAGATATTAGTAATATGCTTCAAACAAAAACATTTCCTGCACCTGACTTTACAATATATTTAGAAAGCTACAAAAAAATCCAGCAGCAGAAAGCAAAGAGAGAGAAAAAAACTGGTTTCTTGTAAATTAAAGTGAAGTTAATTGTAGTCACTTTCAGTTCACAGCAAGATTATATGGATATTAGAAAAAAATTCTTTACTCTGAGAGTGGTGATACACTGGAATATTGTGGAAACTCTGGATTCCCCATCCCTGGAGATGTTCAAGGCCAGGCTGGATTGGATTTTGAGCAATCTAGTCTACTGGGAGGTTTCCCTGCCCATGGCAGGGGGGTTGGAACTCGATGATCTTTAAGGTCCCTTCTGACTCTAGCCATTCTACGATTCTATAACAGAGTATCATCATAAGATGAATGGTGTTCAACACTAGCCCTGGTAGATCTCAGTATTTCCAGATCTTTAGCCTGAAAGTCCTCATGTCCTGTACTAGAAATACAGACTATCCCAAGGAACTCAATGATCTTTAAGGTCCCTCTAACCACTCGGTGATTCTATGGAAGAACACTGCATCGTATATGGATACACTTGTGTCAGTCTGAGAAATGGTGTCAGTTTCTGACATCATTCAAGTCTGTAACAAATCTCCCATTGGCTTGCATGAAACCAGAATTGCATCCATTACGTTTTTCACATGGCAAACTACACCTGCAGCAAAGCAAACTTTCAGAACCCCAGACCCTCTCCTTTTGATTATCATTACTTATTCTGCCTTGTTGTAACAAAATCTTTAAAAGATGTGTTACCCTTCCTTTTCAGAGGAATAAGTTATATGTGTTTCTTTAGAGTAAATCTATTGTCTTCTAAAATATGACCAGTAGAGATGATGAAGCAAAAAAGTTTCTCCTGAAGCCTAGCCCAGCATTACGTAGAGGTTGGTTTAGAACATCCAGTAAGGTTATTCAGGGAGTTTTATAGACATACTCTATTCTTAATATTTCCTATAAAAATCCATGCAATGACAGCAATTTTTTTCTGATAATGATACTGAAATCCTTAAACTATAATAGTTGCAAATAAAGGTTTATTTTGTGAGGGCCTTTGTTGGTTTGCCAAAAAGTACTCTAGAGACAAATTTCAGGAGCCAATCTTCAGTAGGGGAGAGAGGTTGTCATTGTTTGAAAAATACAATATGCTCAATACTGTTAAAAAGTGTGTGTCTAAACTGAGTACTCAGCATAATTGGAATACTACGATTTCCCCAGGAAGCTGGTCCTACACCTGGTGTGATCGGAAGCTGTGGTCAAATACTTGATGAAATTCTCAGCTGGTTTAAGTAGTTGTAACAACCCTGACTTCAACAGATAGCTGGCACAGAGGAGAATTTACTCTGTTAACTTTTTGAAAGCAACCATTTTATTTATTCTTCAACTCTGAGCATTTATGTTCCAGCTGGTCTCAAAAATCACATAACTGGAAGTTGTAAAGACATGCTGGGAAAAAAAAAAAAAGTGGTAGGAAACTTGGCAGGAAAAGAGACACTGAAAACTTGAAGCAGAAACTATGGCAACCTGAATCACTTGTTGGATGAAATGTGCAGGTTTTTTTGCCAGTGACATCTGGAGGACCAGGGTTTCACCTCAGCAGTGCTGTCTTGCAGTGAGAGAAATTATGCTCCCCCTTGATTTGGTTGGCACATGTGAGATGGCAACCCAGACAGCATCCACCCACGTGCTCTTTGGAGCACCTCAGTCAAAGAAGGACGTGGACAAACTGGAGCAAGTCCAGTGAAGGAAAGTGTTGGTCAGGAGGCTGGAGCACAAGGTATGAGGAGTGTCTTAAGGGAGATGGATGTGTACAGATTGCAGAGGAAAAGGCTCTAGGGTTTCCTCAGACGTGCATGGTGGTAGGATGAAAAGCAAAGGTGAAAAGCTGGAACATAGCACATTCAGATTAGCTATGAGAAACATTTTTTTCCACCATGGGGGTTTGTCAAGGTCTGGGAAAAAGGTTGTTGATGCTCTAGAGATATTAAAAACTCAACTGGACAAAGCCCTGAAATCTGATCTAATGTGGCTTCGCTTTCGGCAAAGATGACCTCCAGAGGTCCCTCCCAATCTGAATTATTCTATGCTTTTATGATACTGTTCAGTTTGCTTATATTATTCTCTTTGTTTTCAAAGCAAAGTGACAGTTTCAGAAATGGATCCAGCTGTTGATTATATGCTTCAGGGGGCAACATTAATAGAGGAGCTGCAGCCCTTTTAGCCCCCTGGTAAACTCAGGCCTTAATTTTTATTGTTTTCTACCTTCAGCTATTGTGTATCTTTGCTGAGTTCATAAAGCAGCTGCTGTGAGTGGTGTGAAAAATAATTGTTGCATATACTTCATACAGCTTGTAAAATGATTTGGAAATTTCTGTAGAGAAGTGAGCTGCTACTTTTTGTCACAATAGAAAAACTCAAGATGGCAGATCACTAGATAACATGTATGTATATGTGTATATAAATATGTATGTACATATGTAAATATACAAATGGATCCCAACTGTTAAGATAATTCATGCAACCATAGAATCTGGCCTTAAAATTTCACCACAGCCCATGTTTTTCCAGAAATAATTCTAGTGCTACAATGCTAACCTGAGTAAGGTGGGGCTCCAGATGACGTATCACATAAAGATTGTAAGAGAGAGCCTCTGCCCTCCTAAATTCAGACTCTGCACATGGGATTCATTCTTTTATTACAAGAAAACAAGAAGAGTCCTTTATGCGTTCTGCTTTCCTCATTTTATATTTCTTTTCTCAACTTTTTAGACAAAAATGCCCATATATCTCTCAGGGTGGGCCTAGATTTTCATTAATTAAACTTTCAAGACCTTTGAAGATGAAAAAGAGAAAGTATTATTATCAGGGATTATTTAAACTATGTTTTTGTGAGGTTGAAATATAGTCCAGCTGAGAGCTACATACCAAAGCCTTAGTAAAAATAGTGGGTTTTCAGCCAATACGATGTCAAATTAAAATTATACTTCGCAACAGTAATTTCAGTGCTGATAAATCCATGTGGATTAAATATAGGAAGCTGAAAAAATAAACACCTATTTTTCTCATCCAGATCATTTGTCTTTCTGTTAGGGTTTTATTTTCAAAAAAAACAAACCTGAAATCTGTATTTGGAGATGTAAACAACTACACAGGGAAAAAACTAAGTACTTAGCAGCAGTGAAGTTTGTCCAAGGATTACCACAGTGAATAAAACCAACTTCCCTTTTAAAATCTGAGTGTACTATTTTGGGAATGTGACCCCTTTTCATGAATAAATGACGTGGTGACATTTACAGATAAAGCAAGATTTAACTGCTATGAAAGGAGATGACAAATGTCAGGATGTCAGTAATGATCTGTGAACATAATGGTCTCTCACCAGAGCACTGAGTAGATATATAATGTAACTGTCGCCTGCTAATGCTTCCATGGAAAAAGAAAAGCAAAGCAATATGAGGAAGATCAAAAACCTCTCTGGAACCAACCTTAAAGTCTGATTGATAGGCATTGGCCCAACTTAGCTAATAAATTATACTGCTAATGACTTAAAGTTTTTACCTTGTGCATATTACTATTACACACTGTTAAATTCCTGTATAACTTACAACTGTATTATGTCAGAGAATAAAGTGGTGGCCATCAAAATGGCTTTCTGACAGCTTCTTTATGCCTGCTCTGCTGCCACAGCTTGGCTGTTGTGAAGGTCTTGCTGGAGCTGAATGGATTTATAGCAGCCAGAGCTGGTTCATGGAGCCCAGGTTGCTGCAGAGCAGGATTTTCCCTTGACTTGAATAGAGTTTGGAAAAGATCATTGATACCTCCTACACAAAGCAGGTTTGTCCTCTTCAGGTATTCTCAAGTGTTAGGTCTCTCAGTTTTTCACACCCTGGCAGACCGTATGTAGGCCCAGCCTTGTGATTGCTGTCAAACTCGCCTTGATGACTTCCTTGGGAAACCTAGAAATATGGTAGGGAAAAAAAGCTTGGCATTATTTATGCGGTTGTCTTCTAAAGTTGTCTCAGGCAACCACCTCCCACCCCTGGGCCCCAAACCAAATCCCCATTTGTCTCACATATTGAGTGCTTTCTCCAGCTGACAGTTAAATTGATTCCCGTTTGCTATTTAAAGTGAGAAGACCGTCTGGAAATCTGAAGGTTTAAAAATCCCGAGACTTAAGCACAGCGTAGCGTGGAAGGCAGGGATTTTTTTTGCATGAGCTCCCCAGCCTCCTGGCAACTTCACAGCTCTCAGCTGTGCAGCGGGTTTTGCTTTCTTCGTGCTTTGCTTCGACAGTTAGTCGACCTTTTCTCTGAATAGGTTAGCCTGCCACAGGGCTTGTGTTACCCAGAAGACCAAGGATGTTTTCCGAGAGATGGTGAAACTGTGATCGAAAGCCAGACATAGTCAAGGTCTGGTGCAATCAGCCAGGAAGCATTTGGCTGGTAGCTTGTTTATGAGAAGAACTAGCATGGATGAAATACAAACACTAATACAATAAAAATGCCAAGCTCTGTGAAGATACTGCTGAACAGTGAATACATGTATTTTTTAGGAAATATTCTGAGTTAAAACTCCTGTTAATATTGCACTGCTTGTATAGATCTAGTAATCACAGTATCTCTCAGGCAAATCCACATTACAAAGGAAATTCATCCCAATCTGTTGTATCTTTTGATCTGCACTTTACAGTCGGAGTCCATCCATGACAATGGAGATGGAGGTGGCATTTTGGATAAGACAGCCAGCATTATAGAAGTCATATATTGATATCCGGCAAGGATTCACCTCGATTAACATTATCCATGCAAAAGTTAGATGTCTTCTCTAAGTGAATTCTTTTAAGCTTCCTGGAAAGTCAATGGAGAGATATAGGCAGTGCAGAGGGCAATTGACCCTATCCTGAGATAAGTATTGTAAGATAAATTGTGCCTGTTTCTTGCTACTCACTGTAGAGGGACCAACTCTTCAGAATAGATGCCTACTTTTGAGATGGATATGCTTAGGGGAGTTGTGTGAGGGGGAAGGAGTAAAGAAGTGCTGTTCTAATTTCTGCGAAATCAGCTGATCTGAAGGGTCAATTGCTTTAACACAACCTTGTTACTGTGCAGCGTTAAACTATTAAACCTGATTAGGAAGGTATAGTGAGGAGTCCTTCAACCACCATATCTTGCACAGATGTAAAAAAAAATAATTCTAAAGAAAAGAAATGCCCTTCCTGAAATAGAACATACATAATTAAAAAGTGCACAAAAGAAGAAGAATTAAGCAAAAAACACTTGTGGTATTATGAAAGCATTAAGCTAATTAATCAATGTCTCTGTGTGTCCTTTTTAAAGATACTCATTTATAGAAAAGTGGCAGAAAGTTCTGATGTTGAATCTTGGGATAGTCATTGTGAAACTTTCCTTCTTTCTGACAAGAGAGACACATCATTTGTAGAAGCAATACAATCATTCTGATACTAACTGTGGAAAAGCCAATATCAATGCTTTCAGGATATAAGACAAAATGGATTCCTGTTTGTATCATTCTGGCATCCAGGCTGATCCAGTGAGGTTTGCTGGGTGTGTTTGTGTTGATATAGATGTCCCAGTGAGTAAAGGTTATCAGTTAAGACCAGGTTTTGTGACATGAAGCAGTAATTTTAGAGGCGATATATTCAATGATTTTGATCTACCAAACCTCTTATTGAAAATGTTAAAAGGTAGTTTCTGGGTGGATTAACCAGGGTCCTGCTTAGGTCTAACTTTTTACCCATCCATCTTGATTCAGGGATTTCTAACATGTTAGATGTATATTCTAGTATTAGTGGACCATTTCTGTTTAAACTACTTGGTATTTTTCAATGTGCTTCTTTTTGCTTGATTTATTGTAATATTTAATTAACTCTTACAACTGGGTGGATTTGTAGGTTACAGTTATTGGACTATTATTTAGCTCTGTTGGAGTGAGAAGCCTATAACAAAATGTGCTAACAGTTCTACTGCTCATGGAAAATCTAGGAGAGCGTTCTACTTTTTTATTTGCAAAATACTGAGTTTTAGTCCCTGTTTTTAATGTCCTTTATACTCATCAGCTACAGAAGGATATTAGCAGTTCTCTCAGCCCTGATGCTTACTAGCAAAGACTGACAACTGCTGACACAACAACCTGCCTTGAATTATTTTTGGGTAGGGGGTGGAATGGGTTGGCTTAACACAAGCATGTAATTTCAGTAAACCACCATTTTCAGAAAACGACATTGTCTCAAATTTCCTTTGCTGACAAGGAGAGGCATTTTTTTCATTTTTTTTTCCTCAGACCTCACTTAAAAAAATAATGCAGAGAATTGAATGGGAAAATGGTGCTGAAAGGAGAATTACAAATGTACTGTGTCAGTCAGAATCTTCCATTTTAATTTTTATTCTGAGTTCTACTCAAGTATAAATATGTACACAAATTCTTGTCCTTAATTAACTGTAAAGCTTACAGAAAACATTTGTTGCTATTCATTTCTTTCCTATCCGTCCCCCTATCTCGCCTGGTAAGAGCTGTATGTTGAGTAGACACACTATAACCCCATAATTTGAAGCTACTACTATAGCATCAATTCTTCTGGATGATACCACACCTTGCCAGTCAAAAATGATTTGAGCTTAAATTGTCAGTTAAAGATGCTCTTCGGTTTTATTGTCCTGAACTTGCAGGCAGTCTATTGGATGAAGTGAATTACTTTGTTGTTGAAAATGCTTGTAATTTTGTGTGAAGGACACAATCAGAATACACAATATATTTTCCCCTTTGCATTTCCCAACCTGCTCTGCTCCTCTGGTGCCCAAGCATATTGCAAAATTGCTGACATCTAAACTGATCAATCAAACTCTTCGCAGTTCTGTAAATGATCAAGCTTAACTGTCTATGCAGCTGCTATTTGGCAAGGCTCCATCTGGAAAATAAAATACAAACATCAAAAGAAGTTCAACTAGGTTTGTATGTCAGAGAGATTTTTGGTTTGGGTTTTTTTTTTTTTTTTTTTTGTTGTTGTCTGGCACATAACAGAGTCCCTCCGGTCAAATTAGAAGAAGGCAGACCTTTGCCCTTTCATAAATCTCTGGTCCTTGAGTTAGGCAGGTGACAATCAACTCCCAGAATAGGGACACCTAAGCAGTGTGTTGGTGCTGTGCTGATACTCTGCACACTAATGTGCTCAGCCTCCCAGAAAAACATGGGATAAATACAGGAGTTTTATACAGGTGCTAGGGAAAGCTGGGGCAGCCATATGTTTATAGGATTAAGAGGGTAGGTCTTTTCAGCAATGGATCTATTATCTGCTTCTCAGTTCTCCACAACTCTCTACCAAGCTTAACTCCATGGCATGCAGGGGCCAGGCTGGTTGCCTTTAAAGCTGCCATTATTGATCCAATGCAGCTGTACTGTAAAGAACTCTGTGTATATTTGACTAGTCTCAATTCAGAAAAAAAAATAAAACAGTGTTCGTGAAGTGTTTCCCTTCTTCATATTCTGTCCCTGCGTTTAAATTATGGCCCTCCCCCTAGTTTTATGAATTCAAATAAAGTAATGATACAACTTGACCTGAACACATTAAGCAAATGTACCAAACAGAAGGAACACAACATGCATGAATAGTTTATGATTTATCTAGAGGTGAGAATGTGCCACTATCCCTTGCTGCTCTCCCAGATATAGAGAACTGGCCAGGCAATTGATGGTCTAGTAGACTGCAGGAAGTCATTCGCCAGGGCTGGAGAGAGACAGCAAATCTCCTGACACTTTATGCTCTGATTGGTCATGCCCAAAAGGCGTAACAGCCAACTCGAACAGATCAGCAAAGTTCTCATTAGCCAAATTTGGAGTTAACCTTTCCGGTCACTGACTCCAGAGAAGGCAAAACAGTAATCACAATGGAGAAGGTGTGCTTAACGCTCTAAAAAGCAACTATCAGGCAATAAACATTGTTGATCAGACACAAAATCAGACAGAGGAAATGAAAATACACCAGTGAATCAAATGCCTTCTCTTCCTGAACAAAAACACGGAGGTGAAATGTAGTTATGTGAGAATACTTTACATGGTGTGATGGACATACTACCAGTTGGTCCTTGTCAATTAAAGTGGTTTTTTGGCATAATGTGAAGAAGAAGGTTTCCTCAAAGGACCATAAAAGAAATGAAGTGCCCAATACATTTGCCATTTTTATAACTCTCACACTACATGGAAAATTCCAGCCAGAAAGAACTGGCAGGAACAAAACAGTGTTATATGTCATAGGAATTGCAACATAGTTAAGAGATATTTTTTATATTCTTTAGCTTTTTGATGTGCTTTTACACTGCATTTTATATGCTGCTTAGTTAAAGACTGCAATGTCAAGATATGGAAAAGTACAGCAAATTTTAATCCTTTTAACCAAAACTACAATATGCATCTAGAAAAATAGATCCAATTTTTTTCTTCAGCAGAAATTAGAACTGCTGCATTTGGAAGCACATCCCATTTCTATCAAATATACACCCTTTCCCCTGCAGCTCTTTTTATGTTAGTCAATATCTTTTAATGTTATCTGATGGTTTCCTAGGAGATGCCCTAAATGGCCAAACTCACTAGTTTGATGCTGGTGTTGGATAATATCTATATGCACTAAACATCTGTTTTGTTCACTGAAGTCTGCTCTGCCCTTTTTCCACTGGTCATTATGTTCCCCCTGTGGGTTTCTAATGGCTGCTAATGAGATAAGAAAAACGCTCCATGTACACTTCCATCTTCTCCAATGGTGTGTGATCAGAAGCCTGTGCTCTTTGTTAGAAGGAATTACTTCAAAATCATTGTTAGTATTTCTTTGTACAGTAGTTTGAATGCAAATTTTATACTTAAGGACTAAAGTGCCTTTTAAAAATCTGTAAGAAGCAATTAGAAAGAGAAAGATCACCACATTATAGGGTAAAGACTTCTATTTGTGGAAGGGTGGGCTCAGTGTTGATTCATGTTTTTCAGATGGTACAGTACAGGTTGCATCATTAATAGAAGATTAAGATGCCAAATGGGGAATTTTTACCTTCTGTTTCTGAGTCTTTCACTGTAGGAAATCACCCAGATATGGCTAGAGGTTGATTTTATATAACATGATGAGCAGACAGAGTGTTCCTCAAATTTAACAGAGCCTGCTGTTACTGTGGGAAGAGGGGCTGACAACTTGGGTAGTATCCATACAAAGCTATAATTTCTAATCTGTCAAAATCACTTCCCTTTAGAAAGCCTGATTTCATTAGCATGTTCTTTGTCAAATGTGATTGTCTCTCTTAGCAGCTTTCCTTTTACAGCTGTCACAAAAGCCAATCAGATTATACCAAGGGCAGGAAATAAATAAGTCCTTTTGCTGTAAATTAATTTAGGCAAGAATAAATCGCATATGGCTAGATTTAGCTCCTACTGTATGAAGTGTGAAATTTTAGCAAGGTAACAGATGAGGGCTCTAAGAGCAGGTATTGGCATAAATTTGGTTACAAACTAGATTTCTTTTGGCACTCTGGTGGTGGGTATATAACATATACTTACATAAAACCTATGACTCATAAATGGCAAACCAAGCTTTCAGCTAAACTGAGAACATAGGTAAAACTGATGTATAACTTCCTTGAACAGAGAGGTCAAATTAAGCTTTTCTGAGATTCTGTCTGTGCTGCACTCTTCTGGGGTAATTCTAACTCAAACACAGAATTCATTTAACTTCATTTTCTTCAGTTTGATCTCCTGCACTATTAAATTTATCAGTATAGGCTCCACTGTAATATCACTAAAGTCTGAGATTTTGGTACAGCTTGCTGTGCTCTACTACCAGTGAATCTCTGGGCTAACGCTCGCCTTTGTTCATCTTCTCCTTTGGAGCTGAGCATGTAAATAAGAAAGAGTAGGTGCTTTAATGCAACTTGTTTATCTCTCTGGTTGATTTGGCTTTATGTTATGGCTTCAGAAATTTGTAGGGTTATACTTACTAAAAAAGCATTTCACTCTGGAGAGTAAGACAAATGACAATCCCTCGAAAGAGTTGTCCCACTTGGCTGTTAATGTTAAAAAATAGCATTTTCAGATGTTTTTAGTATACAGAAGAATGATCTGATGAGCACCACAGAAAGAGGTGTGTCAGCTGGCTAGTTCATCTTTCCCTGGGCTGTTTGCAAAGCTCATCAGTGGAGTTGTATCTTTACTTTTCAGTCACTGTGCCCCATCTGGAGAGCAGGTGAAGTTGTAATTTTTTGTAAGGAGTCTTTTTGTACAGGTGCAGAGAACTGTTCTAGAAGTTGAAGCATACACCTATGGTGCTATATGATTAGTTTGGCCAGGAATTTCCTTTATTTTGGAATCTATTTAAATCAGAAATCTACTAATTTATCACTTCTGTACAATCTCTTACTTGTTAGAAATAGGCAGAAAGTACTATGTAGATCAGTCACAGTTTCCCTTAAAGGTGCTAAGGAGCTGTATTACCTGAACACATACAATATGAATCCCAGTGTCTCTTCATTGTGCCCTGAAACAAAGGTGAAAGGTCCCATAGTCATTCTTTCTCATAACCAAAGTTTCTTTCTCTTCTACAAGGTAATTGGTCTTCCACCTTCCAATATTGGCACATCTGTATCTATCTCTATGTATGTATACATATCTATGTATCTTAATTATTATTTTTTTTTAAAGAGCTAAGAGAATCCTGAAATCACAGAATTGCCAGAGTTGAAAGGGACCTCTAGAGATCACCTGGTCCAACTCCCCTGCCAAAGCAGGAACACCTAGAGCACATCACTCAGGACTGCATCGAGGCGGGGCTTGAAGATCTCCAGAGAAGGGAACTCCACGACCTCCCTGGGCAGCCTGTTCCAGGGCTCTGTCACCCTCACCCTAAAGAAGTTTTTCCTCATATTTGAATGGAACTTCCCATGTTCCAGCTTGAGCCCATTGCCCCTTGTCCTATCGCTGGAAACCACTGAAAAAATTCTGGCTCAAACATCCTTCAAACCACCCTTTAGATACTTATAAACATAAATAAGGTCTCCCCTCGGCCTTCGCTTGTCCAGGCTAAAGAGTCCCAGCTCCTTGAGCCTTTCCTCATAAGGGAGGTGCTTCAATCCCTTAATCATCTTTGTTGCCCTACTCTGGACTCTTGAACTGGGGGACCCAGAACTGGATGCAGTATTCCAGTTGTGGTCTCGCCAGTGTAGAGTAGAGAGGGAGAATGACCTCCCTTGACCTACTGGCCACACTCTTCCCTATGCAGCCCAGGATTACATTTTTTAAAACCTTGGCAACAAGGTTTTAAAAAAATATTCTATTTCTTTGACTATCTGTAATAGTCTAGCTGTTTTTTCTCTTCCTTTTTGCCAGTTCCATCTGGGCATTTAAAAACAGTAATTCTGTGTCTTTTCATGTGCTCCAGATCTCCTGCAATGCCAGTCTCTAACTGACAGTATTTGATCTGTTTTATGATTATCCTTCATCTGCTGCTGGCTCTTTTCCTGTATGCTGGTAATGGCTTTGATCACCTCTTGGCCAGAATCTGTGGCTTCTTATAATTCCTTCTGGAAAGATTCTTTGTCTTCTTTTAATTACTTTTTACCATTACCTGGCTAGCATCCATCGCCTGTTGTCTGGTTTTAATTTTTGGCCACTGTGGAAGCTAATAGGACTTTTCTGCATTGGGACATTAAGGAAAGTCAAGCCAAATTAAATGTTAAAGTTCACACTTTGGCTGCATCAAATCCCTGTGTAGACCGCCTTGTTAGAAGTAAAAAAGACCTTAATTTTGTGTAATTTAATACATACTAGAAATTAATTGGGCTAAGTCAAATTTAACCACTTCAATTTTGAACAAATGCATCTACACATGGTTTGTGAGCTTTAACAAGTCTATTTTACCTTCATACTGTTTATTAAATGTTTTCAACTTCCTGAGCTTCTTGTAGACAAGTCCTCAGTTTTCTTTTCTATAGGAATAATCTTTTCTTTCCAGCTTAATTTTTTTCTCTTCCTCTCCTTTTTTTGATGTTTAACTGTAACTCCTCTGCTCTGATAGTGTCTTTCATTACTCCTGTAGATTTACAGAACATAGTTGTTCTTATGATTTTATTAATTTACATTATATAAAGCTGTATATCTGTTCAGGGTCAGATTAAGGTAGAGGCTGCAAACTCATGCACACATAGGATGGGGTTCGTCTTGCATAACCTTACTGGGAAATAAGTAGGCAGATGGAGTGTACCCTCAGCAAGTTTGTAGGTGATCAAAACTGAGGGGACTGGGTGGTACACCAGATGGTTGTGCCACCTTCAGAGAGACCTTGAGAGGCTGGAGAAATGGGCAGAGAGAAGTCTTACGAAGTCTAACATGAGGTAATGCAAAGTTCTGCATCTCAGGAGGGTTAACCCTGTGCACCAGTACATGCTGGGGGCTGGCTGGCTGGAAGGCAACTTGCTGAACAAAGCCTGGACATCCTGGTGGACAGCAAGATGACCATGAAAAGCACCCTTACAGCAAAAAGGTCAAAAGAGGTGAACTTTCACCTCTACTTAGCACTATGAGACAACAGCTGGAGTTGTCCAGTGTGGCCAGTTCTGAGCTCCTCAGTAGAAGAGACATACCAATATACTTCAGCGAGTCCAGCACAGTGCCAAAAATGTTATTATGGGACTGGAATATCTTTCATATGGGGAGAGGCTGAGAAAGCTAGGACTGTTCAGCCTTTATAGGAGAGGTCTCAGGGGCATCTTTTCAATGTATGTAAAAAACTGATGGGACAGAAGTAAGGAAGAGGGAGCCAGGCTCTTCTCCATTAGTGCCCAGTGGCAGGACAGAAAGAAATAGACACAAATTAAAACAGATGAAATTTCATCTGAACACAAGAAATTTTATTATTTTAATTGTGAATGTGGTCAAACAGAGGAATAGGTTACCTATAGAGTTTGTGGAGTCTCTGTCTTTAGAGAATCAAAACCCAACTGGATATGAAGCATTAGCATTTAGCTAATGCTTCCTGAGGGGGAAGTTGAACTAGACAATCTCAAGAGGTCTTTGCCAACCTCAAGTCTCCTGTGATGTAACACCTAAAATATTATCTAAACAGAGAAGATCCAATTATAACACCATCCAGGACAAATCATGCACCCAGTGTCAAAGTTCATCACTTTCATATGTGCTCAGGCTGCTCTCCTACCTTCTGAAAATTCTTAGCTTTTAATTAATCCTTCCTGAGGTAACTCAAGTCTCTAAGGCCATAGTGAATTTCCATAGCTTGACACTGAAACAGGACACCAGAAAACCTAATGCATATAGTGAGTAACTTCATAAACAGTTCATTTTTCCAGAGAACTGCTTGTTCTTGTTTATTATACAGCTCCAACACTGGACTCTAAACCCACAGCCTTGTTCACATCTATTCCTGTGGGCTGCTAGTCTGAAGTTAACATTAATGACAGAAAGGCTCTGATTCCATGGGTTTAATAAGGCAAGTTTAGTAAGTATGCTGACTTTTAAAATGAGTGTGAATCCAGCAGCTCCTAGGGATGATGATGAAGAAATACCTTCCTAATTTTAAAATATTTATTACTTTGGAATGAGATGGAGAGAAAAGGGTGCGAGACCTTCTGTAATGGAAAAAGGATGAACTCATGCTACTTCAACTGTCCTTTTGCTGTCTGTTAAAATTGTTCCCAGTAAGTCTGTCTCAGCAGCAGACAAATGAATACTCCCATTTAAATCTGCTCCTATCTGATGTGTATACATTTGCAAGACAAAAAAGAATCATCCTCCTTACTTCTCAAAAGTATGGTCTGCCTGTCAGATAATATGTACTTTCCCAACCTTGTCAAGTGAGGCAGTGCTTGAAAGCTTTTTAGCACCTCTTGTACAACAAGTTATCTCAATAGGAGACTTTGCAGCAGTCTTTAACCCTTTTTATATTCTCATTTTATCTCTGAGATGTCTCATGCAAGCTAATAAATTCTATGAAGACTCTCCTTTTTCCACAATGTAAATCTCCCATCCACTAGTAATGAGCCTTGGTAGGTTCCTTGTGAGAATTTGAGCAACCACATTAATTCACTAAAACTTAAACTCTAACAACAATGATCCTATTAGCAGAAAGTTTAGGAATGTCTGATCCATACTTTAGCTTTGGGAGCTTTTGGTGGCCTATACTTATTGTGCCCTGAAATTCCTGAAGATGCTGCAAATGCCAAGTGCATCAATTTGTGTTAAACTGTCTCTGTGTACTGTCTTACGTAGCAGACTGGAACTGTGCTGCTAAAATTATGGGGTTTTCACTGTCATTTCTTGAGCTGAACAATTTTTCTTAAAAAAATAATGCAATCAAATACAAAGTTTTATATGTTGCTGCATGTTTTAAAACATCTGAAATGACTGCTGGTTCTTTAGCATGCTGATTTTTCCCATAAAACATTCTAGTAAAGGCAACATACAGCCAACAGTCATACAGCTAACTTTGGCTATCTGATTTCCCATATGGCTATGTGGGAGCTCATGCTCTCATTTTATCAGTCTAGAGAAACATAGATGTCTTTGGAGGTTTACAAAGGAAGTTCTTGTTGCTTAAGTTTAGATATATAAATTAGATGTCCAAGATCCTACTTATATAGCAGTCTACTGACAGTCAACTTACAGCAGTAGAATGGGGTTAAAGAGAAAGGACTAAATCCTACTAATTCTTTCCAGAAATCTTATATTTTATAAACATTTCAGAAAAAGTTTGTTTTCCTATTAGCCTCACTTCCACATTCACGTCAATTAAAACACCAAACAAATCAAATAATAAATTGGGAATCAAAGCTGAAATTGGAGAAAGAAAGAGGATCGTGGACCCACAGACAACTGTGCATTCGAGACTTTTTTCTATGGATGTCTCTGACATTACAGCCTGCACTCAATTTGCTTCAGCTGAACTCTGCATTGCTAAAGGGAGAAAGGATGTCCATCAATTCAACCCACTCATTTCTCTTTCTTTTCAGAAATTATTTCCTTCTGTTATAGCAGCTCTTTCATACTGCCATGGTATTTTTTTGGGGGGGTCTCTTCTTTGGCTCATTGTTTTATGCCATTTTTATCTTTGCTTTGTTCCCTTGCAATATACAGTGAAACCCGCAATGCAATTAGCATAGTTAGTTACACTCATTCAGCCCTTTGACTTTTTGTGAAACTAAAAAATAAAAAAAGAAGAAAGAAAATCAGCTACCCCAAACTTGAAGTGTCTTATACTTTACAATTTCCTCTGTTCCCTCTGAATGTGTGGAAGCCTGATAGGACTAAGGAAATGGTGTATAAACAGACTTCACATACGCATTACATACTGTTTGCAATGAATCAATTTTGTCATAAAAGAAAGCAAGTTTTCATTGTAGCTTGAACTAGCTTCAGTATCACGAAAACCTCTGTGAGTTTTTCTCTAAAACTGTAATCTGAACTGAAATCTACTGCTACATCTCCAAAAGAATTATTGATTGGGAGAGACTGCATGCAAAAGAATTTCAGTTTGGATGAAACCAGTTTTTAATCTATATTACTATAATACTTCCAAGTTGCATATATTGCGAGAAAAAGAAAAAATACAAAGGCAATTACCGAGACTGTGACATGCACAGAGAGGCCAGTACATTCATTATTTAACCATGACAAGAGAATGGCAATAATATATCCTTTCTCTGAAATGAGGAGAAGAAAGAGGAAGCCATAGCTAGCAAGTGCAAATGGCAAAACTTAAAGGTCTTCAAAAGGCTCTTAAGTAAAGAGGGCTGGCACTAAACATCTGCCCCAGAGTGATTAGAGAGGTTGGTGCACTGGCTTGCTGGTTCGGCCGTCAGAAGGTTCTGATCGTTTTTCCTCTTTATATACAAGGCATTTGAAGGGGCTCTTAATTGATTGCCCTAAATCATTGTTCATTTCTGAAAGCTGAGCTTCATTTTGTAGCTTGGTTCATTTGAACTTTCTTAAAGCAATTTAGATTGCTGAACAAAATTCAGGCCCTTTTGCAATAACTGCAGTCCATTGAGAAACTGATGTCTGGTATACACTTATAGGATAAAAAGACAAACTAGGGAAAATTAACTTAGAATACTGCTTTCCAGCAACTTCCCTTTTTAAATCACCCCTTTGGGGATCCTCTTAGAAACAAATCATTGGTAATTCTAGGGAAGTCTAAGCAATAATGGATATACATTATGTATAAATCTGGTTTTCCTGCTCTAATATTTGAATTATTAACCTTCTGCATTTTAGAGGTTGCATCTCAAAATAGGTAGATGTTCCATGCTAGAAAACAAGGCTGCTTTGTGTCTCTGAGGACAGAAGCAATTCCACTTAATGACCTGGGTTATTGTTTGATTATTAAACTTCTGTTTTTCCACAGTATGGCCATCTTAGTTACCTGGTTGTGAGCCCCTTCTCCCTCAGAAAATACAGTAATCTCCCAGGGCATGTGTGACCTGGACATAAAGATAGTATAACTATGATGCAAATTGTTCTGAATATGCCTTTTTACAGAGGAGTTCTGTAGTTTTGACATAAGAAAGGGCATGCATGTAGAGCAGGAAAGCCTTTCTGTAATTGCTCATTTCTCTCAGTAACACAATATGTAGTTTTAGCCACGATGTGGCTATTATCATTTAGCAACAGAATGTCTGTTTGGTGATAAGTGCTACTGTACCTTAATGAAATAAAACTGTTATCCTTAACAAAGTAAAAATGTTAATGAAATAAAAATGTTAGATAACACAATGTTTATTTCCTTTGGCTGTGCTATTAATGATTTTACACCTCTGAGTGACTGTGTATGTATCCAATCTACTTTGCTCCTGATGAAAATGTGTACATGAATTTGGATTTAGGAGATAGCTTTAAAAAAATACCTTGGTGTGATCTCATTTGAAATGGTCCTTACACATTACTCCACTCAGCTGAAGAAACAACAGCAAAAGCTGTTGCTAATTTTGTTTTTAATTAATTGTGCAGGATGGATTTGTTGACATAACATGGACAGGGGTCAACTAAATAGATTTGCCTTGGGTTAATAGAAGTTTTCCATCTCTTCTGCTTCTGATGCCTAAAATATCCCTTAACAACCTTAAGCTCACAAAATGAGTGCATAAAATCCCCATGATCGGCCTGTCAGCCTTTAGCCAAAGCTGACACCACCCTTTGTATTCATCTGATGTGCAACTCCCCTAGATGGTAGGAGGCCTGTGAAATTCTTGGAAACAATTTTATGAATAAAAGAATTTCAAGGGGGCTAAAACCCACTTTGTGTAAATTAAAATAATGTCTTTTGGACATTTTATAAAACACTATATGCTCTACTCATCCCCGGAGTGGAGTTCTTTTACTATTATTACTGTGATGACACATAATTAAGTCAAATTGCATTTTTATAGAGAGAGGAGAATAGCTAAGACACAGTTCTAAATTATTCATCAATAAGTTTCATAAAAAAGCAAAAGATAAGAATGTATAATGTAGTCTCTGCTGTTTTTTTTCTTCCTAAAACTAGGTAATTTTATAATGGTATATTGAACAAATAAGTCTCTCTCTCCTCCCCATGAGAGAACAAGAGACTTCATTTAACGCCACATGTGTTATTGTGCTTATCTGCTGATTACCATATTACTTTGATTTGTATGGGAGATTGTAAACTCTTGTAGGATTATGGAAAGATTTCTTTCCCCAGGCTGAACCAGTGAGATTTTCAGCATCATGAAGCCAGAGATGAGTAGGAAAGAAGCAGATTGGTTATTATGTCTCTATGTATTTTTTACCCACTGGTTCATCTCATTTTTATCACTGCAGAGTCAGCATGAAAGCCGACTAAGTTAATACACCTCCACAACGCTGTCACACCACTAAGTTTTAATGTCTCTTCATATCCTCAACATGCTTAGTGAAAATGTGAATTGCTGAAATGGGGTAGCCATAAAGAAGAACAGGAGTAGGTATAGATATGCTTTGATTCAGCTAGTTAAAATACTTCTTTTGATTAGGAATGGATACTATATGATGAAGGAAAGTGCTGATTTTCTAAACATCAGGGGCTTGTTACATACAATTCTTTTTTTCTGATTTTGGATGGTCATGTCCAAATTTGCAATACAATTTACTTGGCATATTAAGCTAAGTATTCCCTTGTAGAAAATATAAGGAGAAGCAGTGGTGAATGAGGAAGTTTAGACCAGAAGAAGGAAAAATAATTTTCCCATAAAGCTAAGAACTATGAATTCAGCTACTGTATCTCTGTGCTATGTATGTAACTCAGACTAGAAAAAGAAAACCAATTTGTATAGAAATGAGATAGAAACTTAAGATATGCAGTGGAGATAATCATGGGGTTTCTGGTATACTGGAAGGCTATGGAGAAACACAGGGAATGGAGAGCCAAGAAGATGACTGCTGACTGCTGATACCGACACATGTCCATTTTGAAGTCTACAATCCTCTTCCCATTTTCTGACAAAAAATGTTAGTGACACATGCTTAAATTCAATATAGGTGTGTCCTGACTATGTTCAACAGCAGTGGTACAAAGAAGGAGGCAGTTTAATGATCAGGACTAGACAGAAGATATGGGTTCACTTTGCTGATCTGCTGTTGGGCTCTGAAAGGACGCAGAAGTGGCTTTATCTTATCTTTTATGGAATAAAACCAATTACACTTTGCAGTTGTGAAAAGTGAACATGGAATTCTGTATGAAATTCTTGTCAACCGTGAACAAGTTTGATTAAAGTTAGGGAAAAAAGCAGAATGGTAGGTGAAAAGATGGGGAGTAAAGTATAGGGGTAAATTTACAGTTTTCTCAGTGCAAAGAGATTATCAGTATAGACAAAGGCAGAGTCTTGGTAGGGTCTTTACTGTTCATCACAGTTACAAATTATTCAGAAAAATTGGTGGTTAATGAGGTGATCAAGTTTGCTGATATTAAGAATTTTTCAAGCTGACAGAAACTAACGCTGACAACAAAAGGTTAAACAGACCTTGTGATTTGGAGTTGGGGATAAAGTGGGAGACAAAATTCAGTGCTGATAAATAGAAAGTAATAGGTGAGAGAAAGCATAATCCTAACAATCTTTACACTGCCATGGGTTCATAAATGAGCTATAAGTATTTTGGAAAGACATTTAGAATTATTGTGGTTGGCTCTTTGAAAGGTGCTCAGTGAAAGCTGAAGATCATAGGAACAACAAAGAAAGCATCAAGAGCAGAATAGTAGACATCACTTTTCCTTTGTATAAAGGCAGGATCACCTCGTGTCCTGAATACTGTATGAAGTTCTTGCTCCCCTTTTCTCCAACAGAAAAAAAAATTTGAAACAGACAAGGGCAGAAAAGATTAGATATAAAGAGGTTTTTGTGTGAAGAGCAATTAGGCTAGGATTATGGGTCTTTGGGAAGAAAATGACTGAGGGAAAAAATTATAGAGTATATAAAATAATAAATAGTACAGAGTAGATGAACTGCCGTGTTTGCTATTGACAATGTTTGAAGAACTAGGGGCCAACTGATGAAATTATCATGCTGCTAGTTTAAGTTAAAGGCAAGGAAGCACTTTTCTCACACAGCACATTTCAACTCTGGAGCTCATTGTCAAAAGACTTTTGTAATGCCCAAAGGATAAAGTAGATTTAAAAAGGGTGCTGAAAATTAGTGAGAAGAAAATATCATCTATGATTATCCTACAAAATATTAAGATCTTTTTTTTATTCATATACAGGAGGAATATTTCATATACTTATTCTTTAAAATAACATAGTGACTTGTACACTACAGGAGATGGTTTTCTGGGTCTGATGACACTTGAGTTTTACCCACTATAACATTTCTTATGTCACAGAAGTGAATCCAGCCCACAGAAGGTGTGCTGTGACATTCGAAGGGAATTTTCGTGAAATAAAACTAAATTTAAAAAATTACTCATTTATGACTCATTTAATCTTCCTTATTTAAGATAAGAAGGAAAGTGACTTCATTATTTGTGAGTTGATTAGCTGATAAGCACTCAGGAAGGAAAAGATCCTTAGAGTAAAACAATGTGGGTACATTCTGGGACATGTCTTTAAGAGATAAACTTAGTTCATTCCAGAACTAGATAAACTAGAATCATTCCAGATTCACACCCAAGCCCAGCATCTTATCTGGCACTAAACCCATTTGGAAGCATGGAAGAATCCAATCCTGAGAATCTTTTTGTTTTCCTCCATCTATAACTGCAGTTAATTGTTGACAATCAAAATATTTGTGAAGAAGTAGATGAGATTAATGATACCAGACAGGAACAGATCAGTATACTCCCTTATGTAGTCAAGTTCAGGGAGCAATACGTTGCTTAAAACAGCTTTCACTCCACCCACCAGTGAGAAACAGAGCAATGAGGCTGATAGCTGCTTGTTAGGTTGTAGCAGGTGGGAAGACTGAAAAGAATTTTAAATAGCACTTCCCTTCTCCCACTTTACATGGGGATAACTGTAGAACCATTGGAGCAACAAGAAAGGTTTTCTCTCGTCTTGGAAATTGTAAAGGTACCCAAAGCTATCAGGCATGAAATACAGGAATGTTGCCCGAGCGCTGTACAAATTCTTGAAATGAAAAATGGAGAGATGCTTAAAGATGTGACTGAAGGAGATGAGGTCTTGAGGGAAGAAGAGTGATTTTGTTTTGTCATTTTAACCTCAGCCTGAGTCTTGCCAACAGCATCAAGTTGTAGGACATCTCTTAGGACTAAGCCTGGAACACATGCATGAGATGAGCTGGCGTGCCCCGAGGTGGATCTGGAGCTGGCCTGCTTCCCAAGGACCGCCAGAGACGCTATGCTGAAATTCAAACTTTTTATGGACTAATGGTTTTCCTGCTTTAGTGCCAGCTTGTTTGAAGCACTCTGGATATTCTGGCTGCAAGTTAAGATATCTGTGTAAATGTAAGTAATGTCCAAGTATTCCTTACCTCACGGGGTTAAAAGAATTTGTGCATCAAACTTGCAGATGTTCTGATGCCATGGTAGTGCAGTCATATAAGATAGGGAACCATGTAAAGTCTGAAATTTGGTAGATGTATAGAGCTAAGTCAAGCTGAAACATCTGAATGCAAATCGTGATCTGAACTCTCTCCCAGGAGCAAGAGCTTTGGGTCAGGTGTTACTGTTCAAGACTATTTCCAAGCGAGTGACTGTTCCTTTTTATAACACAAACCTTGTTACACTTTGATTTCTTCCTCTCTCCTCGTCTGAATTATGTTACTTTTGTTGATATGAATTCACAGCCACTAGCCAATGACCATAAAAGCCATTCTATGCCACATATTGGCTTGAAAGATTTAGGTCCCCAGTATAAAAGGATGGCACTTTATCCACTCAGCCAGACCAGACCCTTGATTTTACATTGCTGTTTTCTCTCTGAGTTTCAGAAGACCTTTTAATATTTCAGACGCATGCCAGCGCTTTCATAAACTTTCCAAAGGGTGAACAGTAGTAGTTGTATTCCAGCTGCTGCTGAATCTGCTGTGTTTGTTCAGCCCTGAAATGATCTTTTAAGATGTGAAAATAAAACGTTTCACTAGTACTGAGCCATAAACACAAAACTGACCAGGGATGCTATCTGCCCAACAAAAACTACCTATTATGTAGTAGAAGCTTTTTCTTTTTTGCCAGCTTTCTGCACAGAGACCTGATTCTGATTTAATCTGGTTTTGGTTTTCTTTTTCAGCAGAGCGGATAAAGTAATATTCAAAAAATTAATGTTTTAAAGTTTTGCAAAGATAATAGCTGTTAGTTTACCCTTAACCACACTATGAAGATTTTCGCAAAGGCTTAAGGGAAATAAAGACTTTTTTTTTTTTTTTTTTTTCTCATAGAAAGCAAGGAAGCCTTTTTACTTATTACGGAAATATTCCTCTGAATAAGTATTTTGACTAAAGTCACAAAGCTGCTTAAGTGTATGATTGCAAGCTGATCTTCTGATTACTTTTGTAGATATTTCCTCATTTTACATTATTTATTTGAATGTGAAAATCGTGTGCTTGTATGTATGCTGTAGATACTTTCAGATTTTCTTAATAATGCTAATGAGGTGCCAGTACAGGGAGCTCTAAAATTCAAACCCTTAATGTTTAATGTTAATAGAACTCACAAACTGCAATATGAATTCTCAGCAGTAATCATACAGCTCTCAAAATACTTTTTTTTCACTTTTTTTTCCCCTTTACCAACTAATTGTTTGGAAAAAAACCCACAAGAAAATAAAACTTAATTCTTTAAACTAAGTGCCCAACTCAGGCAATTATGGACCAGAGATCAGACTCCAACAGAGATTTGCAAATGCCAGAAATATTGTCTTTCTTAGCCCTGTCATCTTCTCTTTGCCCTTCAGGTTTTTGTCTAGGTGGGACTTAAGTCTGAATTTTACAATTCTACATCAGAACCCAAAGTTGGGCTGCAGGTGCGCTAGGACAGTAGAGAGGGCAAGTTCAGCTGTATAGATTAGCCTATACTTGGCATCATTGGAAAGTGGCTGTCAAAGTGAACATGGTGGAGCAAAACGTGGAAGGTGGAATGGATCAAAATGAAGACTGAGCTTGGACTAGGGCAGGGATTTAGTGCTGTACTGTGATTCATGAGAAGGAAAAGTTGAAACAAGGTATATAAGAAGAGTTGGAAGAAATATCTCTAGGTGTGCTCATGAAGACAGGGACGTTTAGGGTGGGAAGATTAGGGATGTCCAGGATCCTAAAGGCTTTGGTATTGGAAGGTTTGAGAGAATATGAATCCTAAACTGGTTGCAGAACAGCTGTATCTAAGAACATTAATGTTGCGCTTCAATCAAAAAAAAAAAAGAGGATAGCATAACAGCCCTAAATATCTAGTGAATAGTCACCTCTTGTCACCTCACTCAACTATACTTAAGTACCTCTTCTGTTTGCCCCTCTGATGGAATAGTCGGCATAGCAACATAGGCTTTATAGGTAGGCAAGTACTATCATTTACGCTGTTACGGCATCTTCTAGACTTGTAAAATATATAGTGCTCAAATCTTAAGGCTGGATACTGTCCACACTGACAGATTTTCTCACAATCTGAAATGGTGTAGGCACATGAAAATTACTTTGGCCAAAGCCAAACATGTCTCCAAAGATTTCTAAAGCCTGAATAATATGGATGGTTGAAATCTGGTGCCCGTGCCCCACTGCAGGTTAATATACTAATCCAGCTGTAAACCGTAGAAAACTAGTATCTTTAATTTTCATAAAAAATCTATAGTCCATCAGGACTGTTTATATTGTCTGAAGATGTCTTTTTTGCAAGCATTGGCAAGATCTTCTAAAATCACTATCACTTACTTTGTATTGACTGGGTATAAAGCCTATTCTGGGTTCCACAGAACTTGTAGGTCAAAAGTGCATTAAAAATGTGCTGAAGTGTTAACTGGTCCTATACTGCCTGCTGTCAACATTTAAGAAACTGCTCAGGTCTTGACTTCTGTGGGAGTACTGAAAGAATAATCTTGAATAGCTCTTCTCTTTTTAAAGGTCTCCCCTAGTTGGCAAATGGCACCGTAACCCAAGAGAAATGTATTACAGACATGTTATTTCTGTGGGAATTATGTGAATTTTCAGACTTGGTAGTAATTCTAAATATTGTATGTAGCAGTTTAATTTATTGGTAGAACTACCTCAATGCCAGAGAAGGAAAGCAATCTTTTATGGTTTTTTTTTTCCTTCAGAATCAGAGCTTTCTGGAATTAGCATGTTTGCTTTGACTGATAGAAAATTTTTATATCTACTGGTACAGAACAGAATTTCATCTGGTAACTCAAGAATGAACAGTGTTATAAGGTGTGGCTTTATTTACATGCTTGTTGGGAAAACTGTATTACAGATTCGATAGCTATTTGTCACTGCTATGGCAAAGCTGGAAGAGTAGTGTGTGTATGGTTTTGATGCCGCTGATGTTTCATTTGATGACAGTTGCTTCAACTGTTCCTTCTAATGACCATTTCATGCTGGGAGCCAACCCAAACAATCAGTCTTAAAAAACTTTAGAAAAGTACACAGGTCATCAATATGTACTGAATTTTTCATGTGACTCCTTTGCAGGGATTTAAAAGATCTTCTTCTCATTTCCCTATACCTCCATGTCCAAATGCTGTCCTGCCGCGATTGAGAGACGGGACTCCACTTGATGCAA